>MU783193.1:19559-33554 GCA_026770625.1 Nicotiana glauca | reverse complement strand
TTCTATGTTCCTTTTACCGTATGATTTCCGCGGTGAATCTAATACTCTCTTCTTTTGTCTTTTTTGTCCTTTTTATTATATTGAGCCGAGGGTCTTTCGGAAACAGCCTCTCTGCCCCCTTGGGGTAGGGGTAAGGTCTGCGTACATACTACCCTCCCCAAACCCCACTTGTGGGATTTTACTGGGTTGTTGTTGTTGTTTTGTTGTTTTTAGAGTCGCCACTTGGGATAGTTTTGGATTTTGGTGTCCCAAGTCCCTGGTTTAACTTGACTCCCAAGTCGAGGAAAATTTTGACTTCCCAATTGGAGTCTGCGAACCAGAAATTCTAAGTAAGGAATTCTGTTGACCCGAGGGAAGGTGTTAGGCACCCCCGGATCCCGTGGTTCTAGTACGGTCACTTAAACTATTATAAATGGCTAAAAATATGATTTTTTGTACATGTTATCCTATAGTGCAATTTTAGAATTATTCACCGCTTTCAATTAAAAATTTTTTAAGAAAGTGAACGTCGTTTAAAATGTGTTTTTGGATCACGTCACATGAAATGCACCCGGATCCTCGACACATTTTATTCAACGTTTTGGGATTTGAATTTGAGTCGCATGAAATGCACACCCGTATTTAGGAAGGTAAAATTATTAAAAAGCACGCCTAAAGCGACTAAAGTGTTATTAACTTTGCAGGAGGCCATGAAAATTCGCTAAATGGCACGTCCCAAATTTTACGTATTTTAACATAAATATTTAAAGAGGGCCACGCAATTTATGAGTTTTATTTGGCGTGACACACCTCGTTTTATTTTTAAAGGCCATCCTAAAAGGGACTATTATTTTCTACTATGGATTATCTCTAAAGAACCTTAATTAATTAGCAACATTAATCACCATAAGTAAAAAAGTACTCAAAGAATTTGGGCCTCAAATTCAAGCCCACACCTAAACAAGAGGCCTGTAACGACCCGACAGGTCGTTTTGAGTACTAGCGCTCCGTTCAGCAGTCGAAGGCCATGAACAACTTCATTTCAGGTATTATGACTTGTACGCGTGGTCGGAATTTAATTTCGGGATGTTCGGGGTTGATTTGGGAAGAGAATTCTCATTTCAGAAGCTTAAAGTTGAAAGAATGAGCTAGGATTGGAATTTTGAGTAAACAACCTCGGAATCGGGATCTGAAGGTTCCAGCAGGTTCGTATGAAGATTTCGGACTTGGGCGTATGCCCGGATTGGGTTTTGGATAACCCTGGGGTGTTTTGGCGCCTATTGTGGAAGTTAGTATTTTAGAAGAAATTTTATAAGTTTGGTTTGAAGTGCATTTTGGTGTTATCAACGTCCGTTTGGAATTCCGAGACTGTGAATAGCTCCGCATAGTGATTCTGGAGTTGGGGGCACGATCGTAAGTGAATTCAGAGGTCCGTAGACCATTTTGAAGCCATTTGGCTAAAGATAGAAAGTTGAAGGTTTTGAGAGTTTGACCGGGGGGTTGACTTTTTGATATCGGGGTCAGAATTAAATTTCGGAAGTTGGAGTAGGTCCGTAATGTCAAATATGATTTGCGTGCAAAATTTGAGGTCAATCAGTCGTGTTTTGATGGGTTTAAACATCGGAAATAGAAGTTGGAAAGTTCAAAGTTCATAAACCTTGAATTGAGGTGTAATTCATGAATTTAGCATTGTTTGATATGATTTGAAGCCTCGAGCAAGTCCGTAATGTGTTTTGGAATTGGTTGGTATATTTGGTTGGGGTCCCGGGGGCCTCGGGTGGATTCCGGGTGGTTAACGAATCAAAAATTAGATTTTTGGAAGAGCTGAGTTTGCTGGTATCTGGTATTTCCGCTTCTGCGGAAATGGGACCGCAGAAGCGGCCCCGCAAAAGCGAGGAAGTAACCGCAGAAGTGGTTGGCAGTGAAGGGATCAGGGACCGCTTATGCGGTCAGGTATCCGCAAAAGCGGAGGCACAAAAGCGGTTGGGGGCACCGCAGAAGAGAAATGGTCCGAAGGGTCGTGGGCCGCAGATGCGGTCAAGGTTCCGCAGAAGCGGGACCGCATCTGCGGAAGAAGGGATCGCAGAAGAGGAAAATGGGGCCAAGCTCAGTACCACAAAAGCGGCCAAGAATCCGCATAAACGGAACCGCATAAGCGGTAATACTTCCGCAGAAGCGGAAACGACTGAAGGTAGAAGCTTAATTTAAGTCGTGATTTGGTTCATTTCTCTCACATTTTCATGGCTTGGGGAGATTGTGGAGAGCTTCAAGGAGGGGATTTTCGCCATCAATGTTAAGGTAAGTTATTCCCACATATTATAAGTTAAATACATTAATCATGTATGAGATTAAGCATGGGAATTAGTGTAAATATTGGGGTTTTGGTTGGAAACCTAGAAAATTATAAAACTTGGATTTTAGCCACGATTTTGAGAATGGAAGTAGGAGAAAATTATATATTTGAGTTTCTAAGGTCATGGGTAACTTTTATCTTCGAAAAATTTCGGATTCCGGACACGTGGGCCCGAGGGCATTTTGGTCAACTTCTCATTCGGGGTTAGGAATGGTTATAATTGAGTTGTAAGGTATAGTTGAGCATATATTAATGGATTTGTATGATCATTTGCTAGGTTTGGCGCATTGTGCATTGGTTCAAGCCTTCGGAAGGATTTAGAATGTCGGTTGCGAGTCTTCGGAGCGAGGTGAGTCTTCTTTCTAATCTTATGAGGGGGAATTTACCCCATAAGTGAAGTAAATGATTATGTGCTCCTATTTGTGGGGGCTACGTACGCACGAGGTGATGAGAGTCCGTGCATAGCTACTATCATGCTATTGTCGGGGTAGTCTAGGACCCAAAGAGCATGTTATACATGGATTATAGTGAACCCATTTGTGGTTTGAACTGCCTAAATCACATTAAAATTAGTAAATGAATTTCAAAGGGTTTAAGCTTCATTCTTAAAAATTGTTAAAGAAGAATGGTTTTATTTGAATAAATATTCCCCGATAAGTACTTATTTGACTGGTTGAGCATGTATTCCTGTGTGTACCTGCGTCGCACGGATGATTTGCAAGCAGGGTATTTGTCTACTTTATGTTGACTGCGTCGCATGGATGATTCACGAGCAGGGTATTTGTTTACTTTATGTTGACCGCGTCGCATGGATGATTCGCGAGCGGGGAAAATAGATGCATCTATTGGTTCGAGCCGTTAGACCCTCGGTAGTGCACAGTTTACATTTCTGTTGGATCGTGCCGTCGCCTCGGCATGATATGCACATGTTTATGTTACTTACTTGAAGTACTTGATGTAGTTATTGCCTTTTTAGCCTGACATGAATTACTGAATATAGAAGAAAAAGAAATCCTGAAAATCCTTTGCTAATTATTAAGGGCGTTTACCTGTTTTACAGCCTTGTGAACTAGAGCATGCTATATAAATCTATGAATTTCTCACGTTTTAGTATATCATTATTGGACCATTAGTAAGTGTCAAAGTTGACCATCTCGTCTCTACCCCTTCGGGATTAGGCGGGATACTCACTGAGTACACGTTGATTACGTACTCATACTACACTTCTGTGCATTTTTGTTGCACAGGTACTTGATGCATTAGTAGCCTACTGGGCGCGAAAACACGGACGATTCGAGGACTAGGTAAGCTGCAGTATGCAAGGCGGCCCGTAGCTCTTTAAAGTCCTTTTCTAGTAACTGTATTTCTTTTCTGTCCATTGTATTCCGGACGGATGCTGTGTTGTATTTTATCTCTTTATCAGTAGTTGCTCATGCACTTGTGACACCGGGTTTCTGGGATGGTTTCAGTAAATCTTTGTGACAATTGGCATTATTTAAGTTTTAATTCAGGAAAACGATCTTATTTTATGTGAAATAGAAAGAAAAACCTTAGATTGTCAAAGGTATTAAAAGAAGGAATTAATTGGTAATCTAATTGGCTGGCCTGACAGCGATGTCCGGCGCCACCACGACCCTTAGTAGATTTTGGATCATGACAAGGCCAGCCTCCTAACTCAGGTGTGCTGCTTAATTTGAAAGACGCCAAAATGTCTTAGGGAGTTTAACCACTAATTTAAGAATAAAGTTTCAAATTCTCCAGCAAATTGGCTTAAAGAAAATTTGGCCCAAACATGAGGTAGTTCGTTCACCTAGCTGGGCAGATCGTTTCAGGAAATCATCAATTTTTGGGCTCAAATGAGTCCAATCCAAAACGATGCAAGAAGTTCAGGTGAGTCTGGGCAGACGTTGTGCCTATTTGTGGTCCAAATAATCACGAACCAAAATTAAGCCATTGCTAACATAGAAATGAGATTTTGGTGGTCGGATGGAATTATTCACTTTTTAACATTTAAACAGTGATTCGCATATTCACATATCAATTAATGCTCAATTTGTGAATTAGCACCTAATCTAAAATTCTGATAGTCCTTTAGATTTAATTCATGTGCTCTTAACATAACTCAATTATAGGCTCGAAACGGAAATTTAATACTGAAATTCGTAACCTGTTCCTGAATCAATTTCAAACAAACATATGGTGTTGATACTACATCCAGCAAACATTTGATAAGCGATCCTAAGCATTTGATAAGCACAATAAGGCTAATATTCTCAAGCAATCAACCTGAACTCAAACTACAAATTATTTTAATAGTTTAAACTGAAATTGACTATGGCTAGCATTCTACTCACAATGTCCGTATAGATCTGAAAATAATCATTCGTACAGTCCAAATAAACAGTTATAATGCTAACAAATTGATTTCTAGCCTAACAATTACACATCTCAATTCCAAATTAATTGCAAGATGAAGATTCATCTAATTATGAGAACTAGTGGGACTATAGTAGACCAATTGAACACAGTTGACATGAGAAGTCATGCATAGTCTTTATTTCACTCTTAAATTGAGGTCTACAGTAGGGCAAGAGCAGAATATGTACCTAGAGTTAAGGCAAAAGGAAAGAAGAAGGAATCAGCAGTGGCAAAGCAACAATCAGCAATGGTAAACTAGCAGCAACATAATAATAGGATCAATTGAAAGCCAAAATTGCATCACTATGACCCAGGAATAAAGGACAAATGAACAACAACCAATTAAATAACCCAAAACAGACTTGATCAAACCCCAAATTATTTGAAATCAAACACAGGACAACTTCTGAGTTTCAACAATCAAACACCAATAATTTTCAAGCTATTTCTATCCTTCTCTAGGCTGGAAACCTGACTCGATAACCAGAACTTGAAATTGAACTATAAAACTTTAATAGAATAGCATTTTTTAGAGTTTTTGGAGCTTTTGGCTAATTGATTTTTTGTTGGTTTTCTGGAAATTTAAGATCTAGGATGAACTTTCAAGCTCTAAGATTTCAGATTTGGTTTTTGAATTTCTGAAATTCAAAATTTTAAGCTCTTAAAACTTGTAGAACACTTTTGGGGGAAATTTTCAAATGCAGAAACTTGTTTTTGAAGGCCAAGTAGGGACTGCCTTTTATATGCAAAATTGAGGGGAAGTTTCAGATTTCCATTTACCCCCTTTTCCCCCTCTTTTATTTTCAGTTTTTACTAAATAGTCCCTAAGTTTTTGGCTTGTTGCCCAATTTACTGCCCTAAGTTATTGGTATTTCAACTAAAGTCCTAGTCTAGAAGATTATAGAAGGTTCTAGCTTCAACTACAGCATTATTCTCTACCTAGGAATGCCTATTCTACCCTTCAATTACTCTGAAATTTACTAACCTAGCCTAGCCTTATTAACTAACCAAACAACCATAGTTAGTCAATACTAAAACTAGAGATCAATCAGCTATAACCAAACAGAGTTTAAAATTTGAGCTAACTAATCTAATTAATTGAAATTGGACTTTAACTCTAATGAACACTAATATCCTATGGTCAACATAGTGAATCAACCATTAACTAACAAGTAAAAATGGAAACTAAAGTATAATTCATGTCAAACACACAATCATGCATCGAAGTCAAATATGAATCACACAGAATCAAAATTAGTTCTAAGAAAACTGGACAGAAAATAAAAAAAATTGAATTTAACTAAACTACTCCATAAAAGTAAAAATTAAAGAACTAACCACTGAATTAAACCAACAACATCAAACATTAAAACAAAATTAAACTAAAAATCAGAAATCGTGTAGGCAGAATCAACCAAAAACGAAAATTAAACTAGAAATAAAAAAGCATGAGAACAGAATCAATCGTAAAAAAATCAAACAAGGAAGAAAGAGAAGAACAGAAAACTCACTGATATATAATTTCTACAGTCCTGTCGCTTCTCAAATTTAAAATTTGAATCACTCTGGTGAGATTCGAATGCTACTGACGATGGATTCAACATGAGGGAAGTGAGGAGGTCATATGATGTCAATTTGGTGACATTTGGAGGATTTAGGGTTTAGGCTGGACTTTCGATTTGATATTCGAGGAGTTTGGTGAGGATTCGAGGGACAGGGTTTGGGGGTTTGGAAAGAGGAGAGTAAGGCGGTTCAAGGGTGTTAATTTGGACGGATTTGGGTGATCGCCGCCGTGTACGGCGGAGACGGCGACGACGGCTAAGGTTTCAAATATTTGAGGTGTTTGGTTGGGATTTGAAAGAAATCAAGGTTGGATTTGTAATGACGGGGTTGAGATTGTGTAGGGGTGTAATTTTGGGGACTGTTGGAGCTTCACCGCCGCCGTGGGGCAATTTTCGGCGGCGGTTTAGGGCGGAACCGGTGGGGAGTTCTCTGATTAGAGTGGGGAATGAGAGAGACGATCTAGGGAGGGGTAGGGTTATCCGACATTTTTATACTAAAATTAACCTTGTTCCTGACCGTAGGATCAAAGATCCTCGACGGCCAGGATTAACACTTAACAAAACGGTGTCGTTTTATTAACACGAGACTGGACCGAGTTTGGGTGTAATTTGGGCTGGGCGTTTGGTCCGATTTTGGGGATTTTTGGATTTGGGCTAATGAATTAAAATGGCCCAAACACAACAGCCTAAAAATTCTTTCTTTTTAATTAATTACTTTTTTTGTTTGTTTTCTTCTTTTCTTCCTTTTCTTATTCACAATTTTTTTTAAAGATTTTATTAAGTACAAAATTAAAAATAGACAAGACCTGATTTAAACTCTAAAATTAAAACTAATTAATTCTCAAAAATTAAACGAATCCTAGTTTAAAAAGAAAACTTAAGGAAAAATTAAAATTAAAAGTAAAACAAAGCAAAGGACTATTTTTTAATTATTTTCTCTTATTTTCAATGATGTTAATTAATCTAAAAATCTAGAATTGGGTCCTAATTGCAAGTATGCTATTTTGTAATTTTTTTAATTTTTTATGACAACTAAAAATACACACAAAAATGCAAACAAAACACAAAATCATGCAATTAATTACCTAAAATTCAAATAATAAAAGAAAAATCTTAATTTTAAGAATTCTATAAGAATATTTGAGCAATGCAAAAATCACGTGTTCACACGCATAACGCCCAATTCTTGAAAAATTTTATCTTTCGAATTGCGTGGTACTTTTCACTCAAAAGGTCCGACCCGAACAACACAGGGACCTACTCGACATTATTTTAGGCAAGGAATTTTACGGGTCTTTACATCCTCCCCCACTTAAAATTATTCGTCCTCGAATGAGGATTTTGAAAATCAGTTGGTTTTGAACACATGATATGCAAACTCCCAATTTTTCACTAACTCCCATATTTTTAGAAAATTTCGTCAGAGTCTCCTTTGTAATTAGACTTGTCTACCTGTCAGTGAGCCCCCGAAACATATTTTCAAGCACCATTACACAATTCCTCTTATTCCAACAACTGGTATACAATTCATTACCTCAATCATCTTGCACATATTCAATCACTTGTCACATTCTTGCACATAATTTGGTCACTTCAATGAGTCTCATACAGTTCAACCACTTCAATACACTATATGCATTTCAATTAATCATTACCAATCTACACTACTATTAATCATTCACTTATAACATGAGTTTTTACAAAATTTTCATTTACCAAAAGGGGTTGCACTTGACTCAGATAATCACAACATATACAATTCTAGCACAACTTAAGGAGTTACAATAGTAAAGTATTTAGGGGAAATGGGGTGTCTTTGCACCAAATTGAACACAACATCAATTTGCTTAGAGATAGGAGTTCGCACGATCACTACTAGACTTGTTCAAACAGGTGGGGATATTTTTCTTTCATTTCATTTTCCGCTTCCCACGTGGCTTCCTTGACTCGTTGACTTTGCCATAATACTTTAACTGAAGTAATTTCCTTATTTCTCAATTTTCGGACTTTCCTATCAAGAATAGCAACCAGAACTTCTTTATATGATAACTCTTTATTAACCTCGATAGTCTCAACTGGCACGGTAGTGGATGGATCTCCAACCACTTTCTTTAACATAGACACATGGAACACAGGGTGCACTAATGACATTTCAGGGGGCAATTCCAGCCTATAAGACACTTGCCCTATCCTTTAAGTGATCTGATACGACCCAACATATCTGGGACTCAACTTCCCTTTCTTCCCAAATCGCATGACTCCCTTCATAGGAGATACCCTCAAGAACACCCAATCATCTACTCAGAATTCCAATTCTCTTTGACGTACGTCCGCATATGATTTCTGGCGACTCTGAGCAGTTTTCATCCTCTCCTGAATGACTTTAACTTTTTCCATAGCCTGGTGCACGAGATATGGCCCTATCAATTCTGCTTCACCCACTTCAAACCATCCCATCGGAGACCTATACCTCCTTCCGTACAATGCCTCAAATGGGGCCATCTGAGTACTAGCATGAAAGTTGTTATTGTAAGTAAATTCTATAAGTGGCAAGTGATCATCCCAATTACCTTTGAAATCCAAGACACAAGCCTGCAACATATCTTCAAGCGTCCGAATAGTACGCTCCACTTGACCATTAGTCTGCTGATGGAAAGTCGTGCTGAGATTCACCTGAGTACCCAAGTCGTGCTGAGATTCACCTGAGTACCCAAACCTTGCTGAAATTTCTTCCAAAAATTAGCTGTAAATTGGGCCCCTCGATCTGTGATAATAGAAAGTGGAGTGCCATGAAGCCTTACTATTTCCTTGATATACAATTGAGCATATTGTTCTGCAGAATCGGTGGACTGGACTGGGAAGGAGTGAGCTGATTTCATGAGTCGATCCACTATTACCCAAATTGAGTCGAATTTGCGCGTAGTGTGCGGTAATCCTACCACAAAATCCATATTGGTCATTTCCCGTTTCCACATTGGAATTTCTATTCTTTGAAAAATCCTCCAGGCCTTTGATGTTCGACTTTCACTTGCTGACAATTCGGATATTTTGCCACAAAGTCCGCCACAATATTGGTTTTTCCTTGGTGATATAGAATATCGATGTCGTAACCTTTGAGTAACTCTAACTATCCTCTCTTTCTCAAATTAAATTCTTTCTATTTGAAAGTATATTGAAGGCTCTTATGGTCCATGATAATTTCCACATGGACCCTATACTAATCAATGGTGCCAAATCTTTAATGCAAATACCACTGCTGCAAGTTCTAAGTCATGTGCTGCATAGTTTTTTGAATTGCCTAGAGGCATAAACTATCATCTTAACACATTGCATCATTGGTGGAACATCTTTATCATATTTCTCTTACATAAGACCTCCTACGAATTGAGTTCTACAATAATTTTCCTGATATGGTTACAATCTCCTGTGAATATTTGCAACTAACTCTTCCAAATTCTCAACAAAAGATATTACTGAAATGAATAACATATGCGAATTTACGCACATACCCCGATAACATCAACCTGCACGACATTGCATCAAATGTAAAGTAACATTGTGCTCCGACTTTTCTTAGCCAACCTCTTCTCCCCATATGTGCCTTATAGAATTTAAGAAACCGCACTACTTCCCCCGTGAATATTCTCACAATCCCTCTTTACGGTTTAAAACTTCCCAAAACACATATCAACACCCTTTATATGTATATAATTTAGGAAGAGTCACTGGCCCGAGAAAGGCATTCTCTGAAACTTTAGATCCTTCTCAATTCTTCAATAATGACTTTTGGTTTAACTCTTAAGTGTGTGACTTAGTCTACCTGATTCTATCCTCGATAAGTAACTCACCTCATTTCTCATATTGTAGCTACCAATAAAGTTCCTTGATATTGTGGTTTAGGAGTTACCATGCTAAACATGTTTGGTCCGGCGTTCATCCTCTTTCAATCCATTCCGAATCTTTCATTTGCCCTTTGGGTAGATTGTGTTGTCTTTCCCTTATTGATCACCCTTTGGCCTGGACAATATGCTAGTACCATCTTTTCTTTCTAACTGGCACTTTCATTCCCATTCTATTTTATGCATAGTACATAATTGATAGCCTTATTATGCCACACACTTGTCTACCTCTTGTGAACTTATAATATCATTGTGCCTGGTTTAATTAGTTTATCATACCACAACTTCACCACTGGTAGTCTCACTTTCCATTGTATGTAGACATGAACTATCTCTATATCCTTTAGTTGATATTTAGTGTCACCCAAGTCGGCACTCTTCCATATGTTACGTGGTCTTTTACCTTAGTTATTTCATCCCGCACACCTCTTAACTCTTATTAGTATATCCATGGGAAAGTGTGTTCGTCCGCATATCACTTAACACCTATTTGTTTGTAAGATTCTTTAGAGTCTCTCCATCAATCCCAAATACCCTATTGGGTTATTATAGCATCACATTTATTTCTCCAACTCGTTCTGCCTTTCTTAATGTCTTGGAACATTGGTTAAATCATAAGTCTATGATTAACCCATTCTAAAAACTCGCAACCTTCCACATTTGACCTATAGTACTTCCTTAGGTTCCATTTTTCCTGACCTTCTAACAAGTATAAATTCCCTTCACAAACGTTACTCTTAGCTTCTAGAATCGTTGACCTTATCATTCACATTGCCATGTGTGAAGAGTTTACCTTCCTTAACCTTCCACCTTCTTGGGGTACTAGTTGTCTATAATTAGCATATCTTTTCAGAGAGTCATGTTACCCATTATCTATTTCCCAAACTACGCATGTCTTCAAAAAAATATCCAAACATCATAGCTACATGGTCTCACTCTTGTTTCATTTTGTTTAAGTGGCCTCCCGATGTCCCTTCCTCCCCCACTTGGGGTGAATGTCACGGATTTCGACACACGTCTTGAATTTTTGGAAACTTTTGGGATATATGTCTCATATCTCTATCCCTCATGTATATATATATATATATATATATATATTTCACTATTGGGGGAGATTTAAGTCACCATGGTATTAACCTCATAAGTTCTCCACTATTATTCAGTCACACAGGTTTGGGACTCCAATTCCTCATGTCAATATCCTTTAGATGTGTACTACAACTTCGTATATTTCTGGATTATTATAAAGTTCGTAGTATAAGGGTCTTCTCATCTTTGTGTTCAATTGAGTCTCCTTTCATAGCTTCTTACCTCATGTGAGAGACTTACACTCTCATCATTAATCTCTTGGTCATGTCTCCCATATATTGCGTGCTTATATAACCAATTTTCTTTCACACCTTAGGATCATTTACATACTTCTCATATTACCCACATGTGCTATTCAAGCTTACACCTCATTTATCAGATCAATGCCTCTCTGGGCGGGTAATCATTTTTAACACTTTTCTCATATAAAGTATACTCATGGTACTATGTGCTTATAATATATGTCAACACAGAGACCTACTCGACATTATTTTTGGCAAGAAATTTTACGGGTATTTACACTTATGAGCTTGCCCTACCTCCCAGCTTGGCAGGAATTCATCCGGTATTTCATGTTTCGATGCTCCAGAGGTATCACGGTGATCTGTCGCACATGTTGGATTTCAGTTCAGTCTAGTTGGACAAGGATCTATCTTATGTTGAGGAGCCAGTGGCGATATTGGACAGGCAAGTTCGAAAGTTGAGGTCAAAGAACATCGAATCAGTGAAGGTTTAGTGGCGGGGTCAGCCGAGACCAAGCAGGATATGTGCAGTGGTTACCCTCATCTTTTCAGTACTTCAGGTATGTCTCTATGCTCGTTCGAGGATGAACGAATGTTTAAGTGTAGGAGGATGTGACGACCCTGCCGGGCATTTTAAGAATTTACGCCCCGATCCCCTATTAACTGCTTTCTCCGTGTTTGTTTATGCTATTGTGAGTTATCGGGAGGATTTATTTGGAGTTTCGTTGAGTTTTGGGACACTTAGTCCCTAAATGAGAGCTTAAGTTTTAGAAATTTGACCGTAGTTTGAATAGTGTAAAGAAGGTCTCGGAATGGAATTCTGATAGTTCTGTTAACTCCGTTGGGTGATTTCGGGTTTAGGAGCGTGTTTGGATTGTATTTTTGAGTTCCATAGCTAATTTAGGCTTGAAATATTGAAAGTTGAATTTTTGAAGTTTCCGGTTCGATAGTGAGATTTTGATCCAAGGGTTGGAATGGAATTCCGGAAGTTGGAGTAGTTCATAGTGTTGAATGTGACGTGTGTGCAAAATTTCAGGTCATTCGGACGACGTTTGATAGACTTTTGATAGAAAGTGTAATTTGAGAGATTTTAAAGTTCTTAGGCTTGAATCCGATGTTAATTGGATGATTCTATGTTGTTTGAGGTGTTTTGGCGATTCCTATAAGTTTGAATAGTGGTATAAGACTTGTTTGTGCTTTTAGTTGAGGTCTCGGGGGCCTCAGGATGATTTTGAGTGGTTAACGCGAAGTTGGAAATTTGGAGTTGCAGCTGAAGCTCTTTGGGCTACTGTTATAACCGCATCTGCGGTTGAGAGGCCATAGATGCGACTCCCGCAGATGCGAAATTAAGCCGCAGAAGCGGCCAGATGAGGAAAGGCAAGGAGTCGTAGGTGCGGAAGAGTTCACGCACCTGCGTGACCGTAGATATGTTAAGCAGGCCGCAAGTGCGGACTTTGGGAATTAATGAGTTTCGCAGGTGCGGTCATTCGTTCGTCCGTAGAAGCGAAGCGGAATTGCTCAGCAGAAAATAGGAATTTCGAGGGTTTAGTTTCAAAACTTGGAAAATTGATTTGGGAGGGGGTTGGCGATTTTGAGAGGGATTTTCACCTGGGTGTTTTGGGTAAGTAATTCTTACTCTTTTTTTTATTGTTTTCCATGAATCTATGCTTAAATTCATCCTTTAAATTTAATTTTATGGTGAAAAAATTGGGGAAAAGTTGGAAACATTCTTAGACCTAATATTTGAGTTTGAATCACGATTTTGATGTCGGATTGGGGTAATTTCTTTATATATGAACACGTGAGAGTATGAGGATTCTAAATTTGTAAATTTTACCTGATTCCGAGATATAGGCCCGAGGGGCATTTTAGTTATTATACCTAATTTAGCATATTAGCTTAGAATTAATTTGCTGAATTAGTTACTTGAAGTGTTATTTACATTATGTAATTTAATTAAATAGATTTGGGCCATTTGGAGTCAAGTTCTTGTGGCAAAAGCGGGGTTTCAGGTTGATTTTGAGCCGGTTCGAGGTAAATGGCTTGCCTAACCTTGTGTGGGGGACTTCCCCTTAGGATTTGGTATGGTTGATATTTGAAATGCCTTGTACGTGAGGTGACGAGTGCGTACTTGTGCTAATTGTTGATAATCTAGTTTTCACTAAGTAATTAAAATTGTGTTTCTCCTCATGTTATTACCACTTGCAATTTAAGCCTGTTTTTAGCTTAGGAAAGCACGTCTAAGTGACTTAATTGCTTTATTTGCTCAAACTCCTTTACCTGAATTCTGTGCAGCATGCTAGTCTAGAATTACCTTTTTTGCCTTGATATGGAATTGACATTTGCTGAATATTCTTCATGTTGTTGTTGTGTATTTACATTTGGGACTACGGATGCGGGATTCTGGTAGATCCCCCTTGTCTGTTTATTTGGGACTACGGATGTGGGATTCC
>MU783192.1:3114-13383 GCA_026770625.1 Nicotiana glauca | reverse complement strand
CAATTTTTCTGCTGCATTAACATGTTCAAAATTGCCCGTTGGCCATCCGAATTCACCCCGAGACCCTCGGGACCTCAACCAAATGCACAGATATATTATATTACTTCATTCAAACTTGCTCGCAACATAAAAATACCATCATAAACATCCAAATCATCGAATTCTCACAGATTCAAGCCTAAGTTTCACTAAAACTTTCGAAACTTGCATTTGATCTAAAACCTGACCTAAACACCTCCGAATGATCTGAAATTTTGTACGCATAACCAAAATCACCTAACGGAGCTACTGCAGCTCTCGGAATTCCATTCCTACCCTCGGATCAAAATCTCACCTACCATCCGGAATTTGCCAAAATCCAACCTCAGCCAATTCAAGCCTAATTCTACACCGGACCTCCAAATCCAATTCCGATTGCTCTCCTAAGTCATAGATCATCCCCCGAAACTAGTCGAATCATCAGAAATCCATTCCGAGCCTTCTAACTCATAAGTCAAAATTCAATTGACTTTTCCAACCTAACCTTCTCATAAAGAGACCAATTGCCTCATTTCTAACCAAACTCAATCCGAATTACTTTAAATTCTCCAAACACATATAACGAAATATATAAAAGCATAAAACGAGAAAAACGGGGTGGTAACTCCCGTAACGACGGGTCGGGTCGTTACAAATGAGAATAACTTTTTAATAACTATATAACTAATATAATTTCTAAAAGATTTGTTTGCTTTATACCCCTTTTTATTTTCACTGTTACGATTCAATCCTGATGCCAAAGAATTTGATGGCTTACCTTCTTGATTAATAAGAATAATGAACGTTACACGACTCCTATAAAAATATAAAATAATTCTCTTATATATAAATGATTGTTTTTTAATTGTTTAGTTTGATTGCATTCAATTTACTTTTTAGTCGAGACGATACGATATGATTTTTATAGCCTTCAACTTCATAATGATTTTTCAATATAGCAATTTTTCATATCGAGTGAGGCCAATCATTTGACAAATAAGGGTACTTTTATAATTATCAAAAAAATAAAGCTATATATCAATTTGATGAGTTACTTCAAATCAATAATATTTTGATTGACCAACTGGCCGATTGCTTCATGTATTATTACTTAGTGTCTAGTCTTTAGGGCATGCTCCAAAACATATTATCAATAATATTTAAATAATGACAATTACTATATTCAAACAAATACACCTTTATAAGAGTACATTGTATCGAAACTGGCACGATAACTTGTTGCTTTTTCTAACTTAGTGTGGAATTTATAGCTCTTGTAAATAATGAAAAATTTAATAAATAAATTGTAGTTAATTTTAAATTATCAATTTTTTAGGAAAAGTAACATGACAACGTTATAATTATGTTATATAGTTGGAATAAGGAAAATATTTAAATAAGGTAAAATCTTGATTTATTTTAAAGTCCTAAATTTTAGGATTTCCTACATATTTCAAATAAGAAAAATTTAATAATAAGTTTTTAAAGTCCTAAATATTAAAAAAACTAATTAAATTATAAGATTGCCCAATATGAAATAGCATCATAATTGTTATACATTAATTTTTTTTCCTATTACAAAATTAATGATAAAAATATTGTTACGGTTAAGTAGAGGATTGTATTTGATTTTGTCCTTGAGATTGTGAATATATTGATGTTAAGATTATGAAATATTCTTGGTAAAAGGTAAGTGTTTACCTATGAAATCTCGTCTATGAGCGAGATAATAGTTTTTTATGATAATTCAAACTTTCCATATTTATAAGCTAAAATCATAATGGAATATAAAGTTCCAAAATAGTAGGATCTCTCACATATTTTAGATAAGGAAAGATTTAATTAGTAAAATTTTAGTTGATTTAAATTCCTAAATATTAGGAAGATAATTAAATGACTATTTTACCTAGTGTAAACTCTATTTTTAAAGGGGTAAAAAAGGCGAACGACATTTCGCTAAGGCCTTCCTGCTTTTAATATAGTATGGATTCCATCATTTCACCATTTGAAATCATTATCTCATAAATAGAATAAACAAAATTAAAGTTTGAAAGGAAAATCAAGACAGTAGAGATCGAACGAAGGAAAACATTATACTCTCTTTTGTTTTCCTTTTTTCTAAATAATTCCCTTCCATTTGATAATTTTTTGTTATCAACTTTGCTAATTAAACTTTTTCTATTCTATCTACAAATCTATATAGTCAACTACCAATAAATAAGACAAACTGACATCTATATAACTGTATCGGAGAAAATGAATATTAACGTGGAATTAATTATGTAGCTGAGATGGCAAGATACGTGGCTGGAAAAGCGACAACTGGGGAAGAGCATTAAAAAAGTTGTAAGTCTTAATAGATATGAGCAAAACACCCATGAGATGAGAAGAAACAGTTGCGCAAGTCTCTTTAGCGATTCGAAGAGGCATCGATGGAATGAACCAAGACAATAAAAAGGACAGATTCATTGGTCTTCAATTAATAAGCATGGATGATTACAAATGTTACAGAATCTTCATGAAATAGTTACAATTACCAATGATAACGTTTCATTAATATCACTAATGCTCATAACGACTCAGTCATAAAAGGGAAAAGACGTTGTACTTGGAGATCACTATATAAAGGGGAAAATGTTATCTGTGTGGACACGTTTTGATTATTATTAGAATATAATTACTTTCTTTTGCTTTCTAATGCACACTTTAATATTTCATATTCTAATTTCCTTTCTTATTACGAGAATATTGATTTTCTTGATTATCAATAGCCCGAGTATTTCTATAAATAGACTTTGATCGAAATTCCTATTTTTTGATTAAACAAATTGGTTCCATTACCGGAAATCTAATAATTTATCTTTTTTCTATCAAAAAATTATGTCGACTGCTAACGACAACAACCAACAAAATCCGCAACATCAACAAGAGGATAGAACTCCATCCCCTTCACCACGAAACTCTCCTCAACAATCCCGAGAAGGGTCACCTGACAGTTCTATATCACCTGCGAATAACCAACATGGGGATGATCAAGCTATTGATGAAGCATTCAAGCAATTAATCACATAACAGGTCAACGATGCTCTTCAAGCTTTTATTAGTGGGTTGCCAACTGTACCACTAACTCCACCTCCGAATAACACCGCAACCATAGAAGATCCATGCTCGGAACTCGCCAATTCTAGCAGTGGAGGAACTCCCAGCGAATCTCGTGATGGAAGGTCATGTATTCCAATTCTGATTTACAAAGTTTAGTACTAACTTTGAAGAAACAACTCAAGGAGTAGAATAATCGCATAGAGCAGATACCTGGTGTTCCACCTATAATCAAAGGAGTGGATATGGATACATATTCTCAACAACTATAGAATCCAGGTGTCTCTCCTTTGCCTATTCCAAAAACGTTTAAGATGTCCGATATCTCGAAGTATATTGGGACAACCGATCCACGAGAACATGCAACTGTATTTATAACCGGGTTCGTCATCCGAGGTACGATTCCATATTAAGGGACAGAGATTCAGGTTCGTCATCCAAGTTTGAAAAGGAGCGAACATGCAAGATACGCGGGACAACGACAGAAGTTCAAAAGCAAAGATTGGTGGTTACAATTTCAATGTTAGCACATCTGAGTTGGTAGTTATTTTAAGAAGCATGGGAGATAAGGTGCATTGGCCAAAAGAAATTAAATAGAACCACAATAGAAAAACTCAGATTTCTGGTGTGAGTTCCATAATGATCACGGTCATAAAATAACAGATTGCAGATTGCTACAATGTGAAGTAGAGCACTTACTAAAACAAGGTTACTTAACTGATTTTTTTTAGTGAGAAGGGTAAGAAAGCGTATATGAATAATAGACAGGAGCCACCAAAACCTCTGTCACCAAAGAGAACGGTTAATTTCATAAACGGAGGAAAAGAGGTCAATGGTGTGACATATACGGCTGCAAAAAAGGTGTCAAAATTCACAATTGCCCCTGGGAAGCGAGTTCACCAAGTTTTGGAAGAAGACAATATAACATTTGATGATACAGACGCAGATGGCGTATTGATCCCATACAATGATGAACTGTAATATCTTTACTTGTAGATGATACTAATGTGAAATGAGTTTTAATTGATCCAGGTAGCTCTGTAAATATCATTCTTTTAATAGTGGTAAATGAGATGCAAGTTGATGACAAATTGGTACCCAAAACACGTACCGTATCTGTATTTGACAATTCAAGCCCTGTCACAAAAGGTGAGATATTACTCACCACATTTGCAGAAGGAGTAGTCAAAGATACGAAATTTCAAGTAATAGATATGGACATGGCATATAATATGATCCCCAACAGACATTGGATTCATAAGATAGATGTTGTTCCATCTATTTTACATCAGGTTTTACTTCGCAATGGGGAATGAGGTAAATCCGTGGTGATCAGCAGGCTTCAAGAAGTATCAAATCAGTGACAGATTCAAGCATACAAAATGACGTTGCATATGAAAAATAGCAACTACAGAATTTAATTGAGGGTTTAACAACTCAAACCTCAATTGAAGATGGACAAACAAATGTAGACTCAAGGCATGATACTATTCAAGAGCCAGAAGAGAACAAAAACATCAAAACAAAAATTGAGGAACTCGAAGTTGTGGTGCTGTTTATACATTGGCCGGATAGAAACGTTTACATTGGAACTAATCTGAGCCCAGAATTGAAAGGTAAGTTACTTGAATTCTTAAAAGCTAACGCAGATTGCTTTGCTTGGTCTCATTCAGATATGATAGGTATAACCCCCGAGTTGATGACCCATAAGCTGAATTAAGATCCAACACACCAACTTGTCAAACAAAAGAAAAGGAAGCAAGGATCCTTCAAAAACCAAGTCATTCAGGATGAGGTACAAAAGCTTTTAGAAATATTGTCTATCCGAGAGGTAAAATATCCTAATTGACTAGCTAATACTGTAGTGGTGCCCAAAAATAATGATAAGTGGCGAGTTTGTGTAGACTATACTGACTTGAATACAGCTTGCCTAAAGATTGTTTTCCTTTTTCGCACATAGATCAACTAATTGATGCTACTGCGGGACATGAATTGTTAAGTTTTTTAGATCCCTACTCAAGATATAATCAGATAAAAATGGATCCTTTAGATGAGGAAAAAACTTCCTTTATTACATAAAGAGGGACTTAATGTTATAAAGTCATGCTTTCGGTCTAAAGAATGCTGGAGCCACATATCAGAGGTTAGTAACGAAGATGTTCCAGGATAACCTGGGAAAAACCATGGAAGTCTACATTGATGACATGTTAGCCAAGTCAACACAGGTGGAGGATCACATCCAACATTTGTCAGATACATTTCAGATTCTCCGCAAATTCAATATGAAGTTAAATCCCAAAAAGTGTGCATTTGGCGTGTCATCAGAAGTTCTTAGGTTTCCTTGTTTCTAACTGAGGAATTAAGGTAAATCCAGTGTAGATTAAAGCTATTGAATAAATGCCGGATATACTCACGAGTAAAAAAGAAGTGCAGAGGTTGACAGGTAGGATAACAGCATTGGAAAGATTTATTTCTAAATCTTTGGAGAAAACCTTTAAGTTCTTTTCAGTTTTGAAAAGGAAAAGACAATTTGAGTGGACTGAAGAATGCCAACAAGCACTCAAAAATGTAAAAACATACTTGACAAATGTATCGTTGCTGGCTAAACCGAATGCTAGAGAAAGGCTACTCATCTACCTCGTTGTATTAGAGATAGTTGTAAGTGCCGTGTTAGTTCGAGAAGATAAAGGTAAACAATCTCCTATTTATTATGTTAGTAAGTCCCTATTGGATGATGAAACTCGGTATCCACATTTACAAAAACTTGTTTTAGCACTAATAATGGCATCTAGAAAGTTAAGTCCTTATTTTCAATGTCACCCTATCTCTATAGTGACTGCCTACCCCTTACAAAATATATTGCCTAAGCAAGAGTTATCAGGTAGATTAGTCAGGTGTGCATATAATTAAGTGAATATGACATCACATATCAACCTAGAAATGCGATAAAATCATAGGTTTAGCAGATTTCATGGCAGACTTTAGCCCGAGGATGGTAACAGAAGCAGAAAAGGATCTGTAGGTATTTAACGGGTCTAATCAAGGTATTTGGACCATGTTTACCGATGGCTCTCGAATGTTAAAGGAGCTGGTTTAGATATTGTTCTAATACCACCTCCGAGAGAAACTATAAGACAAGCCATAAAATGTCATCCTATTACCAATAATGAAGCAGAATATAAAGTTGTGATTGCAGGTTTAGAATTAGCCCGAAAGCTCGGAATAAAGTATGTTATAGTCAAAAGCGACTCGCAACTTGTAGTTAATCAGATGCTGGGGATTTATATAACTAGGGAGGCAAGGATGCAACAATATTTGGAAAAGGCACGAGATTTGATTCGGCAATTCCAATCTTGGAAAATCGTGCAAATACCCAGAGAAGAAAATGTTGAAGTAGACGCGTTGGCTAATCTTGTCGCTGCAGAAGTAACAAATGAAGAAAATGCTTCTGTAATACACTTGTTTCATTCGGCACTCGATCAAGATAAAAAGAGGTAAATTTTAATAATTTAACCTGGGATTGGAGAAATGAGATCGTTAATTTTTTGCAGTATGGAATTCTACCTGAAGATAAGAAAAAGGCTCAGGCACTTCGACCAAAAGTTGCCCGTTATTATTTGGATCGAGGCAACTTATATCGAAATATGTTCGGTAGTCCTTCAGCAAGGTGTCTCGGACCTTCTCAGATAGAGTATGAGAGAAGTACATGAAGGACGATGTGGAAATCACGCAGGAGGAATATCCTTGGTAAAAACCCTAATTAGAGTAAGGTATTATTGGCCTAAAATGGAAGAAGAGACAGAAAGCTTTGTAGCCAAATGTGACAAATGCCAAAAATATGGTAACAATATGCATCGCCCAACAGGGTTATTACATCTGGTTATTGCACTACAGCCTTTTTATGAAGTGGGTGATGGATATCGTGGGTCCATTACCACAAGCCAAAGGAAAGGTACATTTTTTATTAGTACTCCTAATTATTTTACCAAGTGGGTAGAAGCAGGTACCTTTAAATAGGTGCGCAAAAAAGAAGTTGGGGACTTTATTTGGCGGAACATTATATGCCGGTTTGGAGTTCCAAAAGAAATCGTGTGTGATAACGGCCCACAATTTATAGGAGCAAAAATCACAGAATTTTTTCGAAGTTGACAAATTAAAAGGATTACTTCAACACCTTATTATCATGTGGCCAATGGACAAGCTGAAACAACAAACAAGGTTATTATTAATAACTTGAAGAAAAGGTTAGAGGAGTCAAAATGTAAGTGGCCAGAAGTGTTACCTGGAGTCTTGTGATTTTACCAAAAAAATAGCAAAAATGGGTACAGGAGAGACACCATTTTCACTTGTGTATGGTGTTGAAGCCTTAATTTCAGTTGAAATAGGTGAACCAAGTACGAGATACACCCAAGCGACTGAAGAGTCAAATGAGGAGGAGGTGCGAATAAATCTAGATTTTCTTGAAGAAAGGAGAGAAACAGCCTTGATAAGGATGGCAGCGCATAAGCAAATTATTACTTTCCAATCATTCTTCCCAAAAACCCAAAAATCAACCCCGGGCCTGCTTGGTCAAAATACGAGGTTCGGACCAAAATCAAATCCTCTATTCACCCACGAGCCCAAATATATAATTATTTCTAGAATTTGACCCCAAAAACGAGGTCTAAATCACCATTAATCATAAAGCCCTATTTCTACCAAAATCCCTAATTTTCTACCCTAAATTACATGTTTTAGACTTAGAATTCTAGTGGGTGTTAATGGAAAATGAAGGAAACAAGTTAAATATTACTTACCCAAGAAGTTTTGGTGAAGAAGTGCTTCAACGATCGCCTAGGAGCTTGGGAGAAGAAGAAGTTTTGTAAAATTTTGAGAAATCCCATAAGTATTATGTTTTGGGTTTTAAAAAATCACTGGGCGATTTAATTCTACGCGTTCACGATAGACCCCACGCGTTTGTGATGGATCAGGCTGTTAGGCCTTCGAGTTCGCGTTAAGGGTCTCGCATTCACGAAGCTTTAGCTTCTCGAGCCCTCGCGTTCGCGTCCTACCGATCGTGTTCACGTAAGGTTTCTATCCCTCCCCCTGCCCAGGCCACTTGGCCTTCGCGTTCGCATGGCTAGGAACGCGTTCGCGAAGGTATAGCCCCACGCTGCCTCATGTTCGCGACTTGGTCTACGCGTTCGCATACAAGGAAGTTCCTTCAACAAAAGTTTACATATCGCGTTCGCGAGGGTCCTCCCGCGAACGCGAAGAAGGGCATATCAGAATACCAGAACTGGAAAACCTGCAATATTTTTCAAGTCTAAAACCTCCCAAAACACACCCGAGCCCTCGAGACTCCTAACAAACACATGTACTAACTCATCAACATCATATGAACTTATCCGGGTGATCAAATCGCCTAAATAACCTCAAAAATAATGAATCAAATCTCAAAATCAAGAACTTTTCCTCAAACTTCATTGAGTATCAAATTTAGCAATTCAAGTCCGAATCACGTCAAATGACGTCCGTTTTCAACCAAATTTTACAGGAAGGACTTAAACCCTATATAAGACCTGTACCAGGCTCTGGAACTAAAATACAGGTCCGATACCAGCACGTTCTAATCAATTTTTATTTTAAATTTTCTTAAAAAAATTTCAGAAAGTAATTTTACTTAAAAATTCATTTCTCGGGCTTGGGACCTCGGAATTCAATTTCGGGCACATGCCCAAGTCCCATATTTTCCTACGGACCCTCCGGGACCGTAGGATCACAGGTTCGGGTCCGTTTACCCAAAATATTGACCGAAGTCAAATTTACTCATTTTATAATCAAAACTTAGCATTTTCCATAGATTTTCTTATTTAAGCTTTTCGCCTACTCGCTCGGACTGTGTGCGTAAATCAAGGTAAGGATAAATGAGGTTTGTAAGGCCTCAAAGATAAAATTTTTTTATTAAAAATAGGTGATGACCCTTTGGGTCGTCACACTCATAGTCTCTTTCCCATTGCTCAACCTCAGCTCTTAATTCATCCTTCTCATTCAAGGCACTATCGTAAGAAGCCTGTAGGGGGCAAGAGATCTCTCAAGAAATTTAACCTTGTCTAAAGATACATGAATATCTTCTTGAGTTTGTGTGAGCATTTGAACAAGCTCCCCAGAGTATTCTTCTTTTTGGTTTAGCAAATCCTTTAAGCTCCTAATTTCTTCAGAAGCCTGGGAAAGCTATTCAGAAAAAAATAAGTCTCAAGAAGATTCTTATCTTTGCCTGCCTAATTAGATGAGGCTTTCTCAATTGCAAGTTATGTTGCCATAACCTTTACTTGCTGCTCTAAGGAATCTCGATGGTAACTTGTTTCATCGCCCTACTACTACTAGAGGAACCAATTTAAGCATGGAAAGTTGTGGTAGTAGGAACAGCCAAGGAAGTCAAAATAGCCGCGGGCAGAGCAGTGGCAGCAGCAGGTACGGGCAATTGAGATTCAATTGGAGAAGACACAGGAAAAAGAAGCAATAGGAATTTCCTCATAAATAAAGCCAAAGATTTCTTCATCATATCCACGAGAAAAGAGTTGTTCAGTAGAGTCGGGTACTGCAGGCATCTCTTCATCAGAACTCACTAAGGTAGCACTCTCAAGCTCGAGCATGGGAACAGAACCAGGAGGGGGAGTAGCTTCGTCATCTGAAATGACCCATCTTCTAGCTCGTGGCTTACGAACTAACGAGCCTTCATCCCGTTCCTCTTCATATTCAGAGTTCTGTGGTCTATCGGCTTTTCTTTTTGGCAAGGAACTCAAGATTATCTCTTGAGCCTTTGATAGTGAGAGACTTGGAGCAGTGATTGATGCAGCACCCATACCCCGAATGGGAAGCCCTAATAAAGAAAAGGGTTAATAAGTTCCAAGATAAACATAAAAATATAGAAGAAAGTGAAAGAGAAAGTTACCGTGAGTCTTAACTTTCTATCTAAATATGTTTGAAAGGTATTTCTGATCGTCGCAGACTCAACCCTTAGGACGAGTGGGCACTAACAACTTTTACCCGATAGTGGTTTTCGGGGTCAATTTCCTCAGGGAGCTAGTTATGGGAGCCAAGTATTTGTGAAGACTAAGAAAGTGTTTTAGCTTCTAATTTGACTTCTGACATTTTTGATTTTCTTTGTTT
>MU783190.1:0-39533 GCA_026770625.1 Nicotiana glauca | reverse complement strand
TTTTTGGCCAAAAGTTCTTTTGGAAAAAAAAAAAAAAAAAACACTTTTGGCCCAAAAAAGTTTGGCCAAACAGGCTATAAATTTGTTTCAAAATCAAAGATAATTTGCAATTAAATTGATCTTGTACCCCATGATTGTTCTAGTTAATTATCCATGCTGTAGTTATTTTACACAGAAAGTGTCTGTAACACCCTGTACATTTGGATTAGGTATGAATGGGTTAAAGGAGTAGTAAGGTTATATTTTGGGCATATGAAGTCCTATCGGGATAATTATGGGTGAAAATAGTTGTTTCAAAATCAAGATGGAAAGTGAGGTGCATAAGATTTGATAAAATCGACTAAGTTTGTAGAAGGTCTGTCTTCCATCAGCGTTTAGTGAAAATGTATAAGGATTTTGCAAAAATTAAAAGCATAAAAATTGTAGGCCATTGCAATAGCTTTCCAATGATATATTGTGGAGCCAAAATGGAGCTCTGTGAAAAACGTTATGCTCGTTTTACAGAATGGTATGTACCCACCGCGTTCCTGCCGCGTTTTCACCGCGACCGCGGTGGTGAGGCAGTGTCCCAGCGATTTACCACGGTGGGGACCACAGTCGCGCCAACTGGGACGCGGTGGCCAACTTGAGAAGTAATTTTTTTAGTCCTATTACATCCCCCACAGTCCCAAAACATAAAAATTTGCTCTAAAAAGTAAAGCTATCAAAAACCTAACTCCTTAAGGGTCCCTCCACCACCCAAGGTAAGTTCTAATGGTGATTCTAACTTAATTTCAATTTTCCAATATCTTATTAACATGGGTAAACCCTCCGTATCGTTAGATATTCGATTGAGGCATCATTGTTGAGAGAAGGAAGCCTAGAACTCGAATTCAAAGGGTTTTAACCTCAAAAAGGTAATGTCTTCACCTTCTAATTGATTCTAGCATTGGTTTAATGATTATAAATCCTAGTTCATGAGATATGAGTTATTGGGTTTGATAGAAAAGCATGAACGATTATAGGGTTGGGGTGTTGATTGTTGATTATTGGTTAAGAGTGTTATTTACCTTATGGGTGATGGAGAATAATGTTGACTATAGTCGTTTGAGACTTTAGAATTAATCTAGAAATAAGAGAATGGATTATTGGATGTAGAGAAACCATTAATAAGGACTATGAAGCTTTATGTTCACCAAGTGTTTGATAAAATGCATAAGTGACCAAAACATGAGCATCATAGCTAATATGGAATCCCTTTGACTTGTATTGCTATGGATTAAAATTGAAAGGGTTGACAAACGTTATATTATGCTCAAGAGCAGGAATTTAAGGTATGTGAGGCTAACTCTCTATGTTTGGGAATTTTTAATGATTCTCCCTACCCTAAGTTTCTTTTACGATGTTGCCAATTGCCTCAGAAATATAGTTAAGCCTAGTTCTTTGAATAGTTGTAGAACTTCTATTCTCTAGCTTCATATCCATGACTTTCATTCTGAACGTTGTGAGCTCAGTTCGTATTCAATATAGACTTGGGTTTGATGTCCCTGAGTCTTAGTATAGCTTACTCAACATGTCATAAACAGTTAAAATTTCAGTGTTCATAATCAGTTCAAGAATACTTGTCTCACTCTAGTCCTATTCAGTATTTTAGTATTATGTAACTAAATGTGATTCAATATCATGTAACTCAGTATGGTTTAGTCTTTCAGTATCATGTATTTCAGTATGATTCTCAGTTCCCGAATGTTGAACACCTGTATTTGGGCTTGAGGCCGCAGTTTATGCTTTATGCATTTTGGACCTGAGGTCACAGTTATGTATACGTAAACTTGGTCCCGAGGCCGCAGTTGTGCACATATATATATTCGGCCTGAGGCCGCAATTTATTTATTCAGATAAACAGGCTGTTCATCATGCAAAAGATGGAGTATTCATATCCTTAGTTCCTTTGTTTAGTTCAATTCTTAGTTATCATTTCAGTTATCAGTTATCATTTCAGTCACCAGTTATCAGATCAATTATCAATTAAGTTATCAGTTACCAGTTATCCTTTCAGTTTCAGTTTCAATAGTTATCGTTTCAGTTATAAATTATCAATTCTCAATTATCAGCTTAGTTTCAGTTTTAACATTTATAATTCTTTCTTTTAGTTGCCTTACATACCAGTGCAATTCAAATGTACGGACGTCCCTTTTTGCGTGAGTCCTGCATCTCACGATGCAAGTAATGATTTACAGGTTGATGATTCAAAGTGCTAGGATTCTCGTACCAGCTACTTGGTGATCCCCAATTCTTTAGGGGAATTATCATTACCTTACAGTCTTCAGTACTTTCAGACAATCAGAGTTTTTAGAGGTTTCATAGACTAGAGTAACAGTTAGACAGAGTCTCAAGCTTTTCATGTTAAGCTATGTTGGCTCCAAATACGTTTCAGAATTGTAGTAGTATTTTTGCACTTTGATTTATGTCATCCAGACTTTTAGTATATCAGCATGTGTTAGTTTATCTTCCGTATTCAGTATGTTACGATATCACATGTTGATTCAGCCAGCAAGTTGGTTCGCTCGGTCATATGTAGTCAGGCACCGAGTGTCGTGTTATGTCCAGACCCAGGTTCGGGGCGTGACAAAGCTTGGTATCAGAGTACTAGGTTCAAGTGTTTTAGGGAGTCTATGAAGCTGTGTCTAGTGGAGTTTCCTTTGTATGTGTGTGCTGGCCATTCATATGAACGGTTAACTACCAAGACATCCAGGATTGTCTCATTTCTTTCTACTCTAGATCGTGCCATGAAGCGTAGAGAAATAGTTAACCTTCTCTTCCTATCAAATTTCAAACGTATTAGATGCCCAAGCGACGCGCAGGAGAAACCTAATGTCCAAGAGAGAATAATATTCCATTAGGGTATAATTATGGAGTATAGGTTGGTAACAAATGAGATATGAGATGATGTTAAAAGTGGATGTAATAGATTAGAGCATAACCTTATCAGAAAGTATAAAAGCAGTTATTACGTTTTATGGTCATTAGTTTTACTCGGTTACCAGTTATACAGTCTTCAGTTTTCATATTTATGGTTATTCAGTAAGCCAGTTATTTTTTTATTTAGTTACCAAATCTCCAATTTATAGTGTATCGAAATTTCTGGAGACTTGTGAGTATACAGTGATGCATATGAATGTTCAAAGAAAATGTAAGTAACATTGATTATAGCAAAATCTTCGCATGTTTTAGGGATTAATAACCAAGACTCATTGGATGGTGCATAAAGTGATTTATCAGATATGTATGGCAGTGTATTCATATTTCAGACCCCACTGTGTATCAGGTTAAGAATTTAACCACAACGGGCATAGAATTGATCACTGTAGTTTTCGACAGAAAATAGCCTAAGGGAAATATAGCTAAGAATAATATGATGTACGAAATGAGAACCAAGAGCAGGCAACATTGAATTTTAAGGAACGATTTTAATTTGTTCATATTTATTCATATCAAAACTAGAAGTACCAGGTTAGTAAGTTACTATAAGAAGAAGCTATTGGTATAATATAAAAGATATGACAATTCCCCCTTAAGTTATGTGACTAAATAATTACTCGGGATGTTTATAGTATGATATGATTTAGTGTTGTATAAAAAGTTTGGGATTCGATATTTCAATTTCATTTAAGGCAGATGAATTCGCTAAGTGTAATCCATGCACATAGTTTAGGAAAAAAAAAGGATAGTATGCGATCGTAGAACAGGGCCGGATGGTGAGGGAAGTTAGAATAACCTTATGCTTCACTTTAGTTATTCAAAGCAGAGCAAGAAAACATGATGGTAGTACGTGGTTAATAAAATAATAGTAAATAAATTTTGAGTTGATACAGTGAATTAGCCCTTTCAGCAGAGCTAGTAGGGGTACAATTTGATTCACTTAGCCAGGTTAACTCTAGTGAGTGGATGACAGTTTGAAATACCGAACGTGTTTTAGAACCCAAAGAGTTTAAGTTAAACTTGAATTACAATAGCAATGGGGAAAAATATTAGCTAGCAGTGAGAGCACAAACTATAGAAGAATAGTCTTTAGGAATTATCGTAATGTGGTTTCTCAAGGATTGATAGTGTGGGCAGAGTTAAATTATTAAGATTGTATAATATAGTTATGAATACATTAGCTTTCCGTTAAGTGAATAATTTAGTTATTCCTAGTAAGAAAGATTTCTCAAAAGTAAGTTGGAAGATGAGTCGTCATTGACGTAGAGTGCAAAGAATCGTAGAGAATAAGGAAAGTTATTTGGATCCAAGAAAAAAGAGAAGGATCCACAAGTATAAGACCTTTGGTCTAAAAGGTGATGTGAAAATTTTTAGTAAGTCCAGCTGGAGATCTGAAACTCGAATAGTAGCATGGGATATAAAAAAGAAAATCAGTTCGGTAATGAGGGAATATTGTATAATTACCACACGGATTATGTCTAGCATGTTTAAGAAAAACAAAGTCAGTAGAATAATCACCGAGTTTAGTTAATGATGATAAAGTCATCATAGAAAGCTATAAAATCATGCCCAGTTATGTATCACGAGGGTAGTGCCATTGCACGAGACTCTAGTCTTTGGAGTACTAGTTAAAGACTTAGCTCACAACAATTCTATAGGTGTTTCAGGAAGTTCTTAAGAAGATAAAGTGTGGGAAGTATAACTCATTATTGAGGTAGATAAGAGAACTCTGGTAAAAGAAGTTCACCAGCCAAGATAGGAGTTCGACTTCGGACTCTAAAGATGACGAAGTTGTTGTCTAGAATATGACTTGTTCCCCCTTAGTAGGCGGAGTGAAGGAGAAATAGTTGTATGATTCCTACTTGTTGTAGATGAAAGAGGGGGATTCACAGGCATAAAATGATAGCTTTGGAATAAGGGGAAAATGGTAGTATTTTTAGGTACCACGATAGATTGTGTGTTCCAGACATAGATGGACTTAAACAGGGAAGATCATGCTAGAAACGTAGAATTTCAGGTATTCTATTTACTCAGGTACCACAAATATGTATCATGGTCTTAAGTAGGTTTGTTGGTGGACCAATATGAGAAAGAACGTCACAGACCTTGTGGTCAAATTTTCCTAAATGTTAGCAAGTAAAAGTCGGGCAGCAGAAAGCTTGGTATTTTATTACAAAATACACATATTTTGAGTGAAGATGATAATATGAAAATTATGATAGGATTATATTGCTCATTTTAAAATCATGATTTGATTGTATAATTGTAAATCGACTTACCAAGTCACCACATTTCTTACCAGTAAAGACCATAGATTCAGTAGAATATTATACCAAGTTGTACATTCAAAAAATCGTCTGATTGCATGGGATTCCATTGTCCGTCATTTGTGATCGTGGTGCTGAGTTTAAATTGAACTTTTAGAAGTTCTTTCAGAAAGGATTAGGAAAAAGTTTTTCATCCTCAAAAAGATGGCCAGGCAGAGCGCATTATTCAAATAGTTGAGGATATCCTTTTTTTTAAGGAAATTGGGATGATCACATACCTCTCATTGAGTTTGCTAATAATAACCTATCACTCTAGTATCAAGATGGAACCGTTCGAAGCTCGATTTGGGCGAAGGTGTAGATCACCAATTGGTTGGTTCAAAATTGGAGAAGTGGAGTTGTTAGGATCCGATTTGGTCTATCAGACTATAAAGAAAGTTAAGTTGATTCAAGAGCATTTAGAGAAAACTCAGGGTCACAAAAATTCCTATTCGAGCATGCGAGAATGGGAGGCATAGTCCCTGCTATATTGGGCCATATAGATTCTTGGGAAGGATCGGTCAATTAGCTTAGAAATTGGAGTTGCAACCATAATTAGTGGTAGTATAGCAAGTATTTCAGGTGTCATGTTATAACATTCAAGTTTATAGTACTCATATACTCATGTCAGTTCGGTATTCATATACTCATGTCAGTTCAATACAAAGATATTGACGTTAGTTCAATACTCAATTATTCGTGTCAGTTCAATATTCAGATATCTATGTTGGTTCAGTATTCACGTATCCATGGCAGACCAATATTCAGTCAATGCAGTTCAATTCAGTATCTCAATAGTTCAGTAATCATGTATTCATTATGTTTAGTATGCAAGTGTTAATGAAAGTTCATGTTTCCACCAGACCCGTTTAAGGTCCGGAGTTAGCAGAAGTTACAATCAGGATAATCATTCGAGGATGAATGATCCCAAGGGGGAGATAATGTAATACCTTGTATATTTGGATTAGGTATGAATGAGTTAAAAGGAGTAGTAAGGTTATATTTTGGGAATATGAAGTCCTATCGGGATGATTATGGGTGAAAATAGTTGTTTCAAAATCAAGATGGAAAGTGGGGTGCATAAGATTTGAAAAAATCGACTAAGTTTGTAGAAGGTCTGTCTTCCAGAAGGGTTAGTGAAAATTTATAAGGAATATGGATAAAATCAAAGCATGAACGTTGTAGAACATTGAAATTGCTTTCCAACGATATATTGTGGAGCCCGAACGGAGCTCTGTGCAAAAGGTTATGCCAGTTTTACAGAATAGTGTGTAACCACTGCGTTCCTGCTGCGTTTTCACTGCGACCGCGGTGGTGAGACAGTGTACCAGCGATTTACCACGGTCGGGACCGCAGGACATGGTGGCCAACTTGAAAAGTCATTTTTAGCCCTATTTCATCCCCCACAGCCCCCAAAACTTAAAAACTTGCTTTAGAATGTAAAGCTCACAAAAACCTAACTCCTTAAGGGTCCCTGTACCACCCAAGGTAAGTTCTAATGGTGATTCTAACTTAATTTTAATTTTCCAGTATCTTATTAACATGAGTAAATCCTCCATATCATTAGATATTCGATTGGGGCATCATTGTTGAGAGAAGGAAGCCTAGAACTCGAATTCAAAGGGTTTGAACATCAAAAAGGTAATGTCTTCACCCTCTAATTGATTCTAGCATTGGTTTAATGATTATAAATCCTAGTTCATGAGATATGAGTTGTTGGGTTTGATAGAAAAGCATGAACGATTATAAGGTTGGGGTCTTGATTGTTGATTATTGGTTAAGAGTGTTATTTACCTTATGGGTGATGGAGAATAATGTTGACTATAGTCGTTTGAGACTTTAGAATTAATCTAGAAATAAGAGAATGGATTATTGGATGTAGAGAAACCATTAATAAGGATTATGAAGCTTTATTTTCACCAAGTGTTTGATAAAATGCATAAGTGACCAAAACATGAGCATCATAGCTAATATGGAATCCCTTTGACTTGTATTGCTATAGATTAAAATTGAAAGGGTTGACAAACGTTGTATTACGCTCAAGAGCAGGAATTTAAGGTATGTGAGGCTAACTCTCTATGTTTGGGAATTTTTAATGATTCTCCCTACCCCAAGTTTCTTTTGCGACGTTACCAATTGCCTCAGAAATATAGTTAAGCCTAGTTCCTTGAATAGTTGTAGAACTTCTATTCTCTAGCTTCATATTTATGACTTTCATTCTGAATGTTGTGAGCTCAGTTCGTATTCAATATAGACTTGGGTTTGATGTCCCTGGGTCTTAGTATAGCTTACTCATCATGTCATAAACAGTTGAGATTTCAGTGTTCATAATCAGTTCAAGAATACTTGTCTCGGTTTAGTCCTATTCAGTATTATGTAACTCAGTGTGATTCAGCATTCAAATATCATGTAACTCAATATGGTTCAGTTTTTTAGTATCATGTATTTCAGTATGATTCTCAGTTTTTGAATGTTGAACACCTGTATTTGAGCCTGAGACCGCAGTTTATACTTTATGCATTTTGGACCTGAGGTCGCAGTTATATATACGAATACTTGGGCTCGAGGCTGCAGTTGTGCGCGCACACACACACATAACTGTGAAGTTATAAATTATCAATTCTTAGATATCAACTTAGTTTCAGTTTCAACATTTATAATTCTTTGTTTTAGTTGCTTTACATACCAGTGCAATTCAAATGTACCGACCTCCCTTTTTGCCCGGGGCTGTATCTCACGAAGCAAGTAATGATTTATAGGTTGATGATTTAGAGCGCTAGGATTCTCGTACCAGCTACTTGGTGATCCCTAGTTCTTCCGGGGCATTATCATTACCTTACAGTCTTCAATATTTCCAGACAGTCAGTGTTTTTAGAGGCTTCATAGACTAGAGTAACAGTTAGATAGAGTCTCAGGTTTTTCATGTTAAGCTATGTTGGTTGCAAATACGTTTCAGAATTGTATTAGCATTTTTGCACTTTGATTTATGTCATGCAGGCTTTTAGTATATCAGCATGTGTTAGTTTATCTTCCACATTCAGTATGTTATGATATCACATGTTGGTTCAGTCATTCAGTTGGTTCGCTCGGTCACATGTAGTCAGGCACTGAGTGTCGTGTTACGTCCAGGCCCAGGTTCGGGGCGTGACAAGGCTTGGTATCAGAGCACTAGGTTCAAGTGTCCTAGGGAGTCTATGAAGCCATGTCTAGTGGAGCTCCCTTTATATGTGTGTGTGGCCACTCATATAAACAGTTAACTACCAAGACATCTAGGATTGTCTCATTTCTTTCTACTCTAGATCAATAGTTAAACTTCTCTTCCTATTAAATTCCAAATGTATTGGATGCCCAAGCGACGCGCAAGAGAAACATAATGTCCAAGAGAGAATAATATCCCATTGGGGTAGAATTATGAAGTATAGGTTGGTAACAAATGAGAAATCAGATGATATTAAAAGTGGATGTAATAAATTAGAGCATAACCTTATCAGAAAGTACAAAAGCAGTTATTACATTTTATGGTCATTAGTTTTACTCAGTTACCAGTTATACAGTCTTTCAGTTAGCATGTTTATTGTTATTTAGTAAGCCAGTTATTTTTTTTTATTCAGTTGCCAGATCTCCAATTTACAGTGTATCAAAATTTTTTGAGACTTGTGAGTATACAGTGATGCATATGGATGCTCAAAGAAAAAGTAAGTAACAGTGATTATAGAAAAATCTTCACATATTTTGGGGATTAAGATCCAAGACTCACTGGATGGTGCATAAAGTGATTTATCAGATATGTATGGCAGTGTATCCGTATGTCAGACCCCACTGTGTATCAGGTTAAGAATTCAACCGCAACAGGCATAAAATTGATCACTATAATTTTGGACAAAAAGAGCCTAAGAGAAATATAACTAGAATAATATGATGTACGAAATGAGAACCAAAAGCAGACAATATTGAATTTTAGGAAACACTTTTAAGTTGTCCGTATTTATTCAAATCAGAACTAGAAGTACCATGTTAGTAAGTTACTATAAGAAGCAGCTATTGGTGTAAGATAAAAGATATGGAAATTCCCCCTTAAGTTATGTGACTAAATGATTACCCGAGATGTTTATAGTGTGATATGATTTAGTGTTGTATAGAAAGTTTGGGGTTAGATATTCTAATTTCATTTAAGGCAGATGAATTCCCTAAGTATGATCCATGCACATAATTTAGGAGAAAAAAAAGGATATTATGCGACCATAAAACAGGGCCGGATGGTGAGGAAAGTTAGAATAACCTTATGCTTCACTTTAGTTATTCAAAGTAGAGAAAGAATACATTATGGTAGCAGGTGGTTAGTAAAAAAATAGTAAGTTAATTTTGAGTTGGTACAGTGAATTAGCACTTTCAATAGAGCTAGTAGGGGTACAATTTTATTCACTTAGCCAGGTTAACTCTAGTGAGTGGAAGACAGTTTGAAATACCGAACGTGTGTTAGAACCCAAAGAGTTTAAGTTAAACTGGAAGTACAGTAGCAGTGGGAAAAAAATATTAGCTAGCAGTGGGAGCACAAACTATAAAAGAATAGCCTTTAGGAATTATCGTAATGTGGTTTATCCAGGATTGACAGTGTGGGCAGAGTTAAATTATTAAGATTGTATATGGTAGTTGTGAATACATTAGCTTTCCGTTAAGTGAATAATTTAGTTATTCCTAATAAGAAATATTTCTCAAAAGTAAGTTGGAAGATGAGTCATCATTGAAGAAGGGTGCAAAGAATTGTAGAGAATAAGGAAAGTTATTTGGATCCCAGCAAAATGAGAAGGATCCACAAGTATAAGACCTTTGGTCTAAGGGGTGATGTGAAAATTTTTAGTAAGTCCAGTTGGAGATCTGAAACTCGAATAGTAGCATGGGATATGTAAAAGAAAATCAGTTCGGTAATGAGGGAAAATTGTATAATTACCACACGGATTATGTCTAGCATGAGTAAGAAAAGCAAAGTGAGTAGAATGATGTGACGATCTAACCCGTCATCACGTGAGTTACCGCCCCATTTTCCCCATATTATGTCTTTCTATGTTTCAATATCAGTATTTGAGGTGATCGGGTAGAGTTGGATTGGTTTTAGATGGAAATGAGACACTTAGTCTCTTAAAGGGAAGCTTGTTTTGAAAAAGTCAACTGGAAGTTGACTATTTAGTTAGAGGGTTCGGATGTGAATTTCGGTAATTTGGTTAGCTTCGGAGGATGATCTGTGACTTTGGAGCGTGATCGGAATTGAATTTGGAGGTACGGTATAGAATTAGGCTTGAATTGGCGAGGTTAGTATTTTGGCGAATTCCGGTTGATAGGTGAGATTTTGATCCGGGGGTCGAAATGGAATTCCAAGAGTTGCTGTAGCTTCGTTAGGTGATTTTAGATATGTGTGCAAAATTTCAGGTCATTCGGACGTTGTTTGGTCGGGTTTTTGATCGAATGTGTGTTTCAGAAGTTTTGAAGAAACTTAGGCTTGAATCCGATGTAATTCGATGATTTTGGTGTTAGTTGAGGTGTTTTGATGATTGGAGCAAGTTTGAATAATGTTTTAAGGTGTGTTGGTACTTTTGGTTGAGGTCCCGTGGGCCTCAGGGTGATTTCGTATGGCTAACGGGATGAAATTTGGAGTTTAAGGATTTGCTGAGGGATCTGATATCTAGTATTTCTGCTTCTGCGGAAATGGACCGCAAAAGCGGTTTCGCAGAAGCGATAGGAGAAGTCACAGAAGCGAAAGGAGGAGGCTCGGGAGGTTTCGCAAAAGTCAACATGCGGATCACAGAAGCGGTCTCTCATTTGCGAGTGGTTGACCGCAGAAGCGGTCCTGGGTAAAAATCGAAGAACCGCAGAAGCAGATAAAGAACCTCAAAAGCGGTGTCGCAGAAGCGACAAAGATATCGCAAAAGCGAAAACTGCTGTTCAGAGGGTATTAATTTCATCTTCGCGAATTTTAGAGTTAACACAACATTTTCACTTCGGACTAAGGGGGTTTTGGGCGATTTTGAAGAGAGTTTCGAGGGATTTCATCAGGTATGGATTCTTGGACTTAGAACACGTTATTATGGTGTAAAATCATGGATTAACACTGAAAACCCAAGGAATTAAAGATTAAAAGTGGAGGTTAGGGCTTGAAACTTAAGAGAGTTAAACTAGGGATTTGAGGGAGCATTTGAACTTCGATTTTGGTAAATTTTATATGTACGGACTCGTGGTGAGAGGAGGAATCCGGTAATATAAATTTCGTAATTTTTCGAGAAGTGGGCCCGGGACTCGGGTTTTTCCAACTTCGTGATTTTTGGTGTTCTTCGAATTCTTTTGATTGGGTTATGTTTCTTTAGCCTATTGTAATGTATTCGTTATGGTTTTGGCCAGATTCGACGCGCGAGGAGGTCGATTCGCGAGGAAAGGACATTGCGAGCTAGACTTGTGGCCGATTTGAGGTGAGTAATAGATGTAGATGATGACCTGAGGGTTTGAAACCCCGGTATATCACTCTGTGACGCTATATTGAGGCGAGACACGTACTCTATGCTGAGTGCGTGGTCGTTTGTGATTGGGGACTATGGCTTAGTCCGTCCGAGTGATGTTCATACTGTGTTACTGACTAGAAATTGATTGGTAAACATCCTACTTGGATTTCTATGAGCATATTTGGGCTGTGTGCCGATTAATTGTATCCCTTAGGGATTATTATCACTGTTTCCATGATGCTTAGCATGTTTTCATGATATCAATCCTGAGTTTAACACTGTCTCGAAATGATTAATAAATTTCTAAAATTTTAAACACTCAATCTATAATTCCTAATAATTGGAACTGAAATGATAAACTTGACTGTGCCTGTGTGGTTTACATGCATATATCTGAACTGAGTGTGGATCGGGCTGCATGCCGCAGCGAATGCTGCGATGATATTGCGCTTGGGCTGTAGGAGCCCCTCCGGAGTCTGAACCCCCACAGTAAGCGCGGGTACCTAAATAGACCGGGCTGCGGGCCGCAGCGGTCATATGCAATGCATTGCATTCTTGCATCGACATCTATCTGTTTTTATCTGTCATTGCTTGTTGTTCTTCCACCGTTAAATGTGTTGAATTATTCTTTATAGCTTTGCATTGTATTATCTTGGGATTTCTCACTTTTAGCCATTATATATGTCTATTACTACTGAGTTGGAAGTACTCACTTTACTCCCTGCACCATGTGTGCAGATTCAGGTGTCCCGGGAGCATAGTCGAGCTATTTGGTGCTTCCTAGAGTATCCAGGAGTTATCGAGGTAGCTGCCTGACGTCCGCATGAACCTACTCCTCCCCTTATCCCTTTTATCTTTTCGCATTTTAGAAATCTATATTACATGAGAATTTGCTACTCTGTTATCTTAGAGGCTCTAGACTCATGACCCCAGGTCTTTGGGAGATGTTGGTTATGTCAGTGTTTCATACTATTTCTAATTAAATTATTCGGTTAATAGACTTGACAAACTGCTAATTCCATGTTGTTACTCGGTAATGGGATTTGTGATTGAGTTGTGAGTATTGATTGGTCGGGCTTGCCTAGCAATTGTGTTGGGCACCATCACGATCGGGATTGGGGGTCGTGACAAGTTGGTATCAGAGCCTAGGTTACGAGGCCTCATGAGTCATGAGCTGGTTAGTAGAGTCTCGCGGATCGGTATGGAGACATCTGTATTTATCCTCGAGAGGCTGCAGAACCTTTAGGAAACTTCACTTTCTTGGAATTCTTATCATGCATACTTGATTCAGCTTGAGATATAGCTCTTGAAATCCCTTCCATACGTCTGTATGCGCACGTGAGTGCTCAACATCAGATGTGCCTTGATTTCTTATGATCCCCCGATTAAGGGGCGAGGTGTGATATTCGTGACTATGTTGGGCCAGTCTGGAGGACTTGAGGCCGGATCTTTGCCTATGGCTTGGGCACCGAGGTGCTGATTGTGTGAGCAAGTGTTTTGAACTTGTATGTTCGGTATTGTCCCTATTAGGCGGAATGGCGGTTGGATACCCATGTGAAGAATATTTTCGTGTCTCCTAGTTGGGAAGTGAAGTACATTACGTGTGGCGGTATGAGTTCAGACTCAGGAAGACTAAATTGCTGTGTTATGTGTATGATGGTGGAAGGTGTGCTGAAATACTAGACTGAGGCGAAACATGTGGGTTATCTCCTACGGAGTGTTCTTAAGTGGTACGATTCTTATGTATTATTGTTAGAAGATCTCATGTGTAATGGAAGAGTACGTGTTGAAATTTGATAAGTTGGGGTCGCTCAAGAGAGTGGACTCAACTGAAGTGGGGATGAATGCGAGATTTGCAGAGGATTACAGTACTAGATGATCTATGTTTTCACAAACTTGTAAATGATTTGAGTTTAATCTCACTATGGTATTTTGGCATCATTAGAGTAAAAGTATTATGGGCTATTGAGTGTGTCCTGATATATGGCTTCGGGCCAAGTTGGGGAGGTTGCTATTGATTAGCTGATCGCACGGTTGTGTGCTATGTTGGTTCCGTTTTGAGGTATATCGGCAGATTAGTTCTGGTTGGAGAAATTGAGCCGAGGATGGCACGTGTGAAGGAAAATTTTGATAAAGGTTATACAATGCTTCGTAGATGTGTGAAAATAATAGGATGTCTTGAGCTGTTGCTGGTAAAGAATGATCAGTGTATAGAGAAGTAATATGGTTGTTTGTATTGGTATGAGATCATGTTCTGCGGTGTCAGAGTGCTAATAAGGCACGAGTAGTTCTGTTCGTTAAGTCAGATAACTTACAGTTGTGTAAGAGTAAATGACTCTCGAGAATGGTTTTATTGTGTTCAAGATTTGGCTTGTAATGACTAGGTGTCTTAAGGTTGTGTATGTGGCTAGGGACTGTGTTTTCATTAGAAAAGATCAAGACTTGTGGTATTTTATGTTAATTATGGGACTCTATGTATCAGTATCTGGAAAGTAATGGTAACGAATTTCAGATTCGCAGGAAGTTCTTCGGGGTAAAGTACTCTGGAATGTTGTATACGGATGAGAGAGTATTCAATGGCCATGGGTCTTAGACAGTGTGGTCTTATGTGCGAGTCTCGTGTGGTAAGCCTGGATTGAGGCATTGTGATGCTACAGTGAGGGAGAAATATCAAGTGGATGATGAACAAAAAGAGAAATTAGATAGATGTAATAGCTTGTAGTAGACCGAATCGGTATGGTAAGGATATGATTAATTCTTCGTATGTATTCGAGGTAATGAGCTTTTACTGGTAATGTGCAGCAAGGCTCTTAAGTTCTGACAGCTTGCTTAGCTTGGTTCGGGTAGAAAGGTTCAGTCCTGACAGTTTAGCTTGTGCAATGGAATTGGGAGAGAGAGTTCTTGATGAGTTTTACCGTGGTTTAGAGAAGTATATATTGCCTATGGGCATGCGAAGCATGAAATGTGCAGTGATTTCTCTTCTAGATAGGATTGATGGAGAGTTCTTGACTAGAGGAATACATAGATGTTTGTGGTTAGGAAAAGGGAGATGGAGTCCTCATGTTATCCTAGTATGGTATGGTATATGCGATGTATTATGGAGAATTGGGATTTGTGTGTGAGGTTACAGTTCAGTTCTGAATGGAGAGTCATTAGAATCTTAAGCAGCACGAGCAGTTTTAGATGATTGGAGGATCGAGCTTCAGATGATTAGGGTGAATGATCCTCATATGACTAAGGAAATGGTATTGCTAATCGTAGTGATTTGACGAGGGTATATGTTTCAGAAAAAGGGCAATGTGATTAAGTTGATGGCATTTCGGTAGTGTTGCGGCATTTTCTTGATAGATCGACTGTTGATATCTGAGTTTGTTTGATAGCACAGGGGGAATTTTAGAATATCTTTCGTGGAATGATTGGGTACTCGAGGTGTAATATGAATTTATACTGCAGAATTTGGGATCAGGTATAGTAATTTGTGTGCTATGTGGAGCTGGAGACTGGGAGTTCTCATGTTCAGGCTATGTAGTGGTTGTGGATAGTGTGTATTGGTACCGTTAGCGGCTATTGGGGGTTTGGAAGCCCGAGTGGATCTTTCTTTGCTTGGTATATTAGATTCTGGATATGATATTGGGGTGTAGACTGGTTGTCTCAGTGTTGGGTTATTCTAGACAATTGTGCTATGGGTTATGTCGGAAAATACCACAGGTTGCGTGGCGAGGTGCATCGGACTATGTTCTAGCAGAATGGTTGTGTTCCAAAGACCAGCGGACGGCTGGGAAGGATTGCTTTCCTTAATTGGGCCTTTGTGGCGGATGCCAGTATAGAGGTTTCTACCATTGATTCAGTTCAGGTATTGAGGGACTTTTTCGGATGCTTTCCTTATGGCCAGGCATGTCGCCGGGCGAGATTGTGGATTTCGGTATTGATTTGGTGTCGGGCACTGTATCATATGGCTCTGGCATGAGTTATAGTAGTAAAAGGAGCAGCTTCAGGCTTCTTGGTAATGAGTTTGTTGGTAAGCTAATTGGACACGTGTTTAGCTTGAGCTGGCTTGGTTGGTCCCAAATTGTATTGATGAAGGATAGGTTGATTTGATCGTTATTGAACCTGCTAGTGATCTGGGGGATCTATGAGTTGCTTTTTCTGTGTTGTGAGGCATTATGATTTTCGGACTGTGGGCCCATATAGTACGGTGCTATCAAGATTCAAGTGGAAGTTGAGTTTTGTAGCTTACAATACTATAAGTAGATATCATTATGCACTCAGTATGCTTACAACCGATACTCGATATTTTGTTATAATGAGCAAATTTGGCTCGATGTGCATCTTCCTATGTGAGATATTTGTGTGGATCGGGTGGCACACCGCCACGGGTATGTTATCTGGATCGGGTTGCACGCCGCAACAGTGTGGTGTTGAGAATAGTTTTCCATATGTTACTTTGTAAGCCTTGCTTCCTGGGTTCTAAGGAAAGACCGTATTGAGTGTAGCTCGGCGAATAGCGTATCGGTTGTGTCCTTTCAGGATTGAATGGTGTACGTTACTTGCTTCAGCGTGGGTTTTATGGATTTCTCGATTTCAGACATCAATTTGTGCGTGGCTGTCTATTTTGAGCATGGTGACTTGAGGTGCTTCATGTGTAATAGTGTTTGGATAGGATCGCGCGTTGTGGCGAGGCCACGTGAAGTTATGACCTTTCGAGGAGGATTCAGGTACTCTGTTTCTATGATGTGAGATGAGGTCTCAGCTTTGTATTGCAATGGTACAGTTGAGCTTGGGGTACAACTCTTTCATCTGAGTCATTTGTCATGATTTGAGTATGTCCAGACTGTTCCTTAATGGTGCGTGCATTATGCAAGTTGTGGCTTAGGCCTTTATTGAGGTGTCGTATCACCCGGGTGGTGTGTTGAATTCGAGGTGATCGTTGGAGTCATTAATGAATGCGAACAGATGTGATTTTAGCTGGTTAGAGGGTTTATATCGAGGTTTGGCCCAGAAATGTTGTGGTATTAGTCAACAAGGAAGTGGCTTCATGTATGGGTGACCTAAGGAATGGTTACGGTTTATCACGTGTTTTATTTATCGTTGGTAGTATATGAAAGTGATGGAATAAGACTTTAGCTAATAACAGGTTTCTATCGATATTTGGGTATTGTGGGCAACTACTGTGAATAGAGACTATCGTTTCGAGTGTTGGATTGTGTGGTATATTGTATGATTTCACCTGGGGTTGCAGGTATGGTTTATTATAGCTGGTTCGGGTTTATTCTGAATATAGACGTGAGGTTATGATCTTGGGTATGATTTCGGAAAGTGCAATGTGGTTCTACGGTTTATGGTCTAGATGGATTGGGAAATTTCAGCTGTGATGTGTTATCGGACCTATATGAGATAGGATGACGTGGAATCACCCCTGGGTATGCTTGGTAAAGTCATTCAGCTATTGGTTGGCTTCTAGGACAACTCTAAGTACGCTCGAGGACGAGCGATGGTTTAAGTTGCAGGAGGATGTGACGACCCGACCCGTCTTCACGAGAGTTACCGCCCCATTTCCCCCATATTATGCCTTTCTATGTTTCAATATCAGTATTTGAGGTGATCGGGTAGAGTTGGATTGGTTTTAGATGGAAATGAGGCACTTAGTCTCTTAACGGGAAGCTTGTTTTGAAAAAGTCAACTGGAAGTTGACTATTTAGTTAGAGGGTTCGGATGTGAATTTCGGTAATTTGGTTTGACTTTAGAGCGTGATCGGAATTGAATTTGGAGGTCCGACGTAGAATTAGGCTTGAATTGGCGAGGTTAGTATTTTGGCGAATTCCGGTTGATAGGTGAGATTTTGATCCGGGGGTCAGAATGGAATTCCGAGAGTTGTTGTAGCTTCGTTAGGTGATTTTGGATATGTGTGCAAAATTTCAGGTCATTCGGACATTGTTTGGTCGGGTTTTTGATCGAATGTGTGTTTCGGAAGTTTTGAAGAAACTTAGGTTTGAATCCGATGTAATTCGAGGATTTTGGTGTTAGTTGAGGTGTTTTGATGATTGTGAGCAAGTTTGAATAATGTTTTAAGGTGTGTTGGTACTTTTTGTTGAGGTCCCGGGAGCCTTGGGGTCATTTCGGATGGCTAACGGGATGAAATTTGGAGTTTAAGGATTTGCTGAGGGATCTGATATCTGGTATTTCCGCTTCTGCAAAAATGGACCGCAAAAGCGGTTTCGCAGAAGCGATAGGAGAAGTCGCAGAAGCGAAAGGAGGAGGCTTGGGAGGTTCCGCAAAAGTGAACATGCGGACCGCAGAAGCGATCTCGCAATTGCGAGTGGTTGACCGCAGAAACGGTCCTGGGTAAAAATCGAAGAACCGTTGAAGCGGATAAAGAACCGCAAAAGCGGTGTTACAGAAGCAACAAAGATACCGCAGAAGCGAAAACTGCTGTTCAGAGGGTATTAATTTCATCTTCGCGAATTTTAGAGTTAACACAACATTTCCACTTCGGACTAAGAGGGTTTTGGGCGATTTTGAAGAGAGTTTTGAGGGCTTTCATCAGTTATGGATTCTTGGACTTAGAATACGTTATTATGGTGTAAAATCATGGATTAACACTGAAAACCCAAGGAATTGAAGGTTAAAAATGGAGGTTAGGGCTTGAAACTTAAGAGAGTTAAACTAGGGATTTGAGGGAGCATTTGAACTCCGATTTTGGAAAATTTTATATGTACGGACTCGTGGCGAGACGAGGAATCCGTTAATGTGAATTTCATAATTTTTTGATAAGTGGGCCCAGGACTCGGGTTTTGCCAACTTCGTGATTTTTGGTGTTCTTCGAATTCTTTTGATTGGGTTATGTTTCTTTAGCCTATTGTAATGTATTCATTATGGTTTTGGCCGGATGCGACGCGTGAGGAGGTCGATTCGCGAGGAAAGGGCATTACGAGCTAGACTTGTGGCCGATTTGAGGTGAGTAATAGATGTAGATGATGACCTGAGGGTTTGAAACCCCGGTATATCACACTGTGACGCTATATTGAGGCGAGACACGTACTCTACGGTGAGTACTGGGTCGTTTGTGATTGGGGACTATGGCTTAGTCCGTCCGAGTGATGTTCATACTGTGTTACTGACTAGAAATTGATTGGTAAACATCCTACTTGGATTGCTATGACCATATTTGCGTTGTGTGCCGATTAATTGGATCCCTTAGGGATTATTATCACTGTTTTCATGATGCTTAGCATGTTTTCATGATATCAGTCCTGAGTTTAACACTGTCTCAAAATGATTAATAAATTTCTAAAATTTTAAACACTGAATCTATAATTCCTAATAATTGGAGCTGAAAATGATAAACTTGACTGTGCCTGTGTGGCTTACATGCATATATCTGGACGGAATGTGGATCGGGTGGCACGCAACAGCGAATGCTACGATGATATTGCGCTTGGGCTGTAGGAGCCCCTTCGGAGTCTGAACCCCCACAGTGAGCGCGGGTACCAAAATGGATCGGGCTGCGCGCTGCAGCGGTCATGTGTATTGCATTGTATTCATGCATCGACATCTATCTGTTTTTATCTGTCATTGCTTGCTGTTGTTCCACCGTTAAATGTGTTGAATTATTGTTTATAGCTTTGCATTGTAATATCTTGGGATTTCTCACTTTCAGCCATTATATATGTCTATTATCACTGAGTTGGAAGTACTCACTTTACTCCCTGCACCATGTGTGCAGATTCAGGTGTCCTGGGAGCATAGTCGAGCTATTTGCTGCTTCCCAGAGTATCCAGGAGTTGTCGAGGTAGCTGCCTGACGTCCGCAGGACCCGACTCCTCCCCTTATCCCTTTTATCTTTCCGCATTTTAGAACTCAGTATTACATGAGAATTTGCTACACTATTATCATAGAGGCTCTAGACTTATGACCCCATGTCTTTGGGAGATGTTGGTTATGTCAGTGTTTCATACTATTTCTATTTAAATTATTCGGTTAATAGACTTGACAAACTACTAATTCCATGTTGTTACTCGGTAATGTGATTTGTGATTGGGTTGTGAGTATTAATTGGTCAGGCTTGCCTAGCAATTGTGTTGGGCGCGATCACGATCGGGATTGGGGGTCATGACAAATGATCACCAAGTTTAGTTAATGATGATAAAGTGATCACATAAAGCTATAAAATCATGCCCAGTTATGTATCACGAGGGTAGTGCCATTGCACAAGACTCTAGTCTTCGGAGTAATGGTTAAAGACTTAGCTCACTACAATTATATAAGTGGTTTCAGGAAGTTCTTAAGAAGATAAAGTGTGGGAAGTATAGCTCATGATTGAGGTATATAAGAGAACTCTAGTAAAAGAAGTTCACCAGCCAAGATAGGAGTTCGACTTCGACTCTAAAGATGACGAAGTTGTTGTCTAGAATATAACTTGTTCCCCCTTAGTAGGAGAAGTGAAGGAGAAACAGTTTGATGATCCCTACTTGTTGTAGCTTGAAATAGGGGGATTCACATACATAAAATGATAGATTTGGGATAAGGGTGAGATAATAGTACTTTGAGGTACCACAACAGAATGTGTGTTCCATACAAAGATGGACTTAAAGAGGGAAGATCATGCTAGAAGCATATAATTTCAAGTATTCTATTTACTCAGGTACCGCAAATATGTATCATGGTCTTAAGGAGGTTTGTTGGTGGACCAACATGAGAAAAAATGTCACAGACCTTGTGGTCAAATTGTCCTAAATGTTAGCAAGTGAAAGTCGGGTGGCAGAAAGCCTAGTGTTTTATTACAGAATACACATATTTTGAGTGAAGATGGTAATATAAAATTTATGATAGGATTATCCTGCTCATTTTAAAATCATTATTTGATTGTATGATTGTAAATCGACTTACCAAGTCATCACATTTTTTACCATTAAAGACCACAGATTCAGTAGAATATTATACCAAGTTGTACATTCAAAAAATTGTCTGATTGCATGGGACTCCGTTGTCCGTCATTTGGGACTGTGGTGCTAAGTTTAAAATAAACTTTTAGAAGTTCTTTCAGAAAGGATTAGTCATAAGTTTTTCATCCTCAGAAAGATGGCCAGGCAGAGCGCATTTTTCAAACAGTTGAGGATATCCTTGATTTTTAAGGCAATTGGGATGATCACATACCTCTCATTGAGTTTCCTAATAATAATCTACCACTCTAGTATCAAGATGGAACCGTTCGAAGCTCTGTATGGGCGAAGGTATAGATCACCAATTGGTTGGATCGAAGTTGGAGAAGTGGAGTTGTTAGGACCCAATTTGGTCTATCAGACTATAAAGAAAGTTAAGTTGATTCAAGAGCGTTTGGAGAAAACTCAAGGTCGCCAAAGTTCCTATTTGAGCAAGCGGCATAGATACCTAGAGTTTCAAGTTGATGATTGGGTGTTTTTGAAAGTTTAGCTTATGAAAGCGTTATGAGATTTGGGAAGAAGGGGAAGTATAATCCCTACTATATTGGGCCATATATATTCTTGGGAAGGATTGGTTGATTAGCTTATGAATTGGAATTGCAACCATAATTAGTGGTGGTACAGCCAGTATTTTACCTGTCATGTTATAACATTCAAGTTTATAGTACTCAGATAATCATGTCAGTTCAGTATTCAGATATTCATGTCAGTTCAGTACTCAGATATTGACGTTAGTTCAATACTCAATTATTCATTACAATTCAATATTCATATATCTATGTTAGTTCAGTATTCATGTATACATGGCAGACCAATATTCTGTCAATGCAGTTCAGTTCAGTATCTCAACAGTTCAATAACCATGTATTCATTATGTTCAGTATTCAAGTGTTAATAAAAGTTCATGTTTCCACCAGACCCATTTAAGGTCCGGAGTTAGCAGAATTTATAATCAGGATAATCATTCGAGGATGAATGATCCCAAGGGGGAGATAATGTAACACTCTGTACATTTAGATTAGGTATGAATGAGTTAAAGGAGTATTAAGGTTATATTTTGGGCATATGAAGTCCTATCGGGATGATTATGGGTGAAATAGTTGTTTCAAAATCAAGATGGAAAGTGAGGTGCATAAAATTTGACTAAATCAACTATGTTTGCATAAGGTCTATCTTCCATCAGCGTTTAGTGATTATTTATAAGGAATTTTGGAAAATTCAAAGCCTGAAAGTTGTATAGCATTGAAATAGATTTCCAACGATATATTGTGGATCCCAAACGGAGGTCTGTGCAAAAAGTTATGCCCGTTTTAAAGAATGGTGTGTAACCACCGCGTTCCTGCCGTGTTTTCACCGCGTCCGCGGTGGTGAGGCAGTGTCCCAGCGATTTGCCGTGGTCGGGAGCGCGGTCGCGCCAACTGGGATGCGGTGGCCAACTTGGGAAGTCATTTTTTTAGCCCTATTTCATCTCCCACATAGCCAAAATATAATAACTTGCTCTAGAAAGTAAAGCTCTCAAAAACCTTACTCCTTAAGGGTCCCTCCACCACCCAAGGTAAGTTCTAATGGTGATTCTAACTTAATTTCAAATTTTCAACATCTTATTAATATGGGTAAACCCTCCATATCATTAGATATTCAATTGGGGCATCGTTGTTGAGAGAAGGAAGCCTAGAACTCGAATTCAAAGGGTTTGAACCTCAAAAAGGTAATGTCTTCACCCTCCACTGATTCTAGCATTGGTTTAATGATTATAAATCCTAGTTCATGAGATATGAGTTGTTGGATTTGATAGAAAAACATGAACGATTATAGGGTTGGGGTGTTGATTGTTGATTATTGGTTAAGAGTGTTGTTTACCTTATGGGTGATGAAGAATAATATTGACTTTAGTCGTTTGAGGCTTAGAATTTATCTTGAAATAAGAGAATGGGTTATTGGGTGTAGACACACCATTAATAAGGACTATGAAGCTTTATTTTCACCAAGTGTTTGATAAAATGTTTAAGTGACCAAAACATGAGCATCATAGCTAATATGACTTGTATTGATATAGATTAAAGTTGAAAGGGTTGACAAACGTTGTATAATGCTCAAGAGCAGGAACTTTAAGGTATGTGAGGCTAACTCTCTATGTTTGAAATTTTTTAATGATTCTCCCTACCCTACATTTCTTTTACGACGTTACCAATTGTCTCAGAAATATAGTAAAGCCTAGTTCCGTGAGTTGTAGAACTTCTAATCTCTAGCTTCATATTTATGACTTTCATTCTGAACGTTGTGAGCTCAGTTCGTATTCAATATTGACTTGGGTTTGATGTCCCTGGGTCTCAGTATAGCTTACTATGCATGCATAAACAATTGAAATTTCAGTGTTCATAATCAGTTCAAGAATACTTGTCTCAGTCTAGTCCTATTCAGTATTTCTGTATTATGTAACTCAGTATGATTTGTGAGCACGTGATTTTTGCCCTATATGAATTATTCCCAAAAATTCAAACAAAATTATTTCTTTCATTATTTTGCATTTTTGTTAATTTTTGTGTTATTTTCTATTAATTATTTGCATTTTATTTGTGCATTTTAATTCATATAAAAAATATAAAAAATACGTTTGGCATGTGCATTTAAGGTTTAATTTTACATTTTAGGATTAACTAGAAATTAATTGTTTCATAAAAGGAAAAATCAAAAGTATAGTGTAGTTTGCACTTTTAATTTCGATTTTGATTTTTGAGTAATTTTGGGTTAATTCGTTGTGCTAATTGTCATTTTAGGATTAATTAGTTTTTCTTTTTAATTTTAGGAATTAATTTAGATTTTTGTTGGTGCCAAATTAAAATAAATTAAAACACAAAAGAAGAAAAAGAAAAGTAAACAAAAGAAGCAAATATAAAGACTTAAAAAGGTTGAATTTTGGCCATTCAATCCAAACGACCTAAAATTTACACCATGGATTCCTCATGACCTCCTCTTTCCAAACCCCAAACTTTCATGGCTCGAATCACACTCAATCTTCTCGAATATTCGAGTTTGTTGCCGCCGCCTCTACCTCTCATGGCGGCGCCGTCCCAAATCATCACCAAATTTACACCATGGGTTCACCTCCCCCCTACATCATGAATCCACAGCCCTTTTACTTCAAATGTCCCTCAAACTGCTTGAATCTTGGATCTAGTCCCGGTCCAAAACCCTAAAATTCCCAAACCCCGATAAATTCACAATTACGTGTTATCCTCAACTCCCTCGTTCCCAATCCGTCATTAGTATATGTCAAGTCTCACCCAGGGTCATCGAAGTTCAAGTTTAGAAGAGGTAGAACCTTAGAATTTCACAAGTAAGCTTTCTCTGTTTTTGACTGCCTTCTCTTCACGATAGGTTGAATTGAGTTTTTATCAGTAATTGTTTGATCTCTTCTGTGTTGATTTGTTTTGTTCTAATAATCGATGACCTGAGTTTGTTTTGTTTATTTTGTCATAGTTATTGTTGATTAATCTATAGTCAGTGTTTATAGGTTTTAGGTTTAAGTTTCCTTTTGATTTTCGTTCCAATCATTAAGGTCCTTTCTCACTTGACTGGTTGTTCTTCATGATTAAGCAATTCCATTTTACTCTTGGTTTAATTTGTGTTTTGTTTCAATTTTCAGTTGGTTTAATTCTATTTTGGTTATTGGTAATTAGACTATAGTCCTCGAATGATTGATTTGTGTAGTGGATGAACTTAATTGGGACTAACAATTTGGTTGAATTTGATTTCTATTTTTGATTAATTGGTCATGGTAATTAGCTTAACTTTAGGAGCTGTCTAAACTGAGTTGAATTTTAGTTCCACTGAATAATTAACCGTGGTTATTAACTAAGGTGAAGGGTTGGGTCAATTTGGGTAAATTTTGGATTAGATAAAGGGTAAGGTAGGCATTTTAAACAAGGGAATCTTCTAATAACTGAATTAGAAATTCCTAGAACCTTCTAGATAGGGATACAATTAGAATTTCAGTAATTGTAGTGGGATAACTTGAGTAACAAGTCAGAACATAGAGGGTTAAGTAGGAAAAACTGAATTTTAAAAGAGGGACTAAAAGGAAAACAGAAAACTGAGGGCTGCCCTCATTGATGCCTATAAAAGGGTATGCTACTACCTTGTTTAACAAGTTGGGAGCCCCAAAAATTCCCCCCAAAATAGTCTTATTTTCCAGAAGCTAAATTTGAATTTCAGATTCAAACACTGGATCTGAAGTTATATTTCTCATCTTAGAAACTCACCAAAAAAAAAAAATACACAAAAGCCACAGAAAAATACAAAAAAAAAACTATTAGATTGATCTTCCTTAGATCATTTTTCAAATTTCAGCTCTTAATTCAACTGGTTAGCTCATTTAGGATCAGAATTAGCTCGGATTTCTCTGTTTCTGTTATGTACTCCAAGGTTTAAAGCATCTGAAGGTGTTTGGGATTTATTCGAATTGTTGCTGGGTGTTTTTGATTGCTGAAGGTGTTTTGTAACTTCCTAGTCCAATTTCGAGTAGATTCAGAGTGTTTTGGTTGAGTTTACTTCTTCCTGGGCATTGTGATTTTGGTTTAGACCTAAACTTGGCCCTATTTGATGCTGGTGATTGCTGATCTGCTGAGCTATTGCTGACTTCTCTATTATTGTAATGACCCGGCCGGTCGTTTTTGAAATTTACGCCCCGATCCCCCATTAACTACTTTCCCTAAGTTCATTTCTGCTATTTTAGTTTGCCAGGACGTTTGGTATTAGGATTCGGAGTGTTTTGGGACACATAGTCCCTAAATGAGAGCTTAAGAGTTGAAAAATGGTCCGTATTTGGAATAGTGTGAAGACAACCTCGGAATGGGAATCCGATGGTTTCGTTAGCTCCATTAGGTGATTTCGAGGTTGGGAGCGTGTTTGGAATGTTATTTGGAGGTCCCTAGATCATTTAGGCTTGAAATGCCGAAGTTTGAATTTTTGGAGTTTTCGGTTTGATAGTGCATATTTGATCCGAGAGTCGTATTGGAATTCCAGAAGTTGCTGTAGCTCCGTCATTTCATTTGGGATGTGTGCGCAAAATTTTAGGTCATTCGGGCGAGGTTTGGTTAGGTTTTTGATCGAAAGCATATTTTGATAGAATTTGAAGTTCTTAGGCTTGAATCCTTGATTTAATCGGGTTTCTGGTATTGTTTGAGGTGTTTTGAGGATTGGTACAAGTTTGAATAAGGTATTAGGTGGTATTGGTGGTTTTGGTTGGAGTCCCGGGGGTCCCGGGATGATTTCGGATGCTCAACGGGCAAAGTTTGGAGTTAGAAGGAAAAAGTTGCAGCAGGCTTCTGGTATTTTTGCTTCTGCGGTCCTAGAGCCGTAGAAGCGGAGCCGCATAAGCGGTTTCCTCACCGCAGAAGCGGAGTCGCATAAGCGGCCATCTTTTCGCATAAGCGAAATTGCGCCATCCCAGGAGAACAGCGGAAGCGGTCTCCTTCCCGCGTAAGCGGAACCGCAGATGCGGTTTTTAGTCCGCAAAAGCGGTCCCTGCCCTCTTAAGTTGAACCGCAAAAGCGGGACCGCAGAAGTGGTCCCTGGGTCGCAAAAGCGGAAATCACTGGTCTGAAAAAGGTAAAATCCGAGGGTTTATTTCAAAGTTAGAAAAATCATTTGAGGGCTCGGGAGAAGGCGATTTTGAGTGGATTTTGAAGAGAAGATCATTGGATTTGGGCCATTTGGAGTCGGATACTCGTGGAAGGGGCATCGTTCCCTAGTTGATTTCGCACCGGTTCAAGGTAAGTGTCTTGGCTAACCTTGTGTGGGGGACTTCGTCCCTTAGGATGTGATAATTGTTAATTGAATTCCTTGTACGTGAGGTGACGAGCGCGTACTTGAGCTAATTGTTGAAAACCCGGATTCTTTTTTACTTAAATACTCGATTTGGATTCTCTTTCATATTTGCCTTGCTTTACTTGCTATTATAGCTTGTGCTAGCGTAGAAAAGCATGTTTAATTGATCCAAGCTGCTTATTTGTTTAAATTGTCTTAACTGTGGTTACGTGGAGCATGTTAGGCCAGTATTATTTGATGCCTTGTATTGTTGTACTTAAATTTCTGAATATTTCTCTGATGTTGGTTGCGCATTTACATTGGGACTACGGATGCGAGATTCCGGGAGCTCCCCCTTGTTTGTTTACTTGGGACTACGGGGCGGTATCCCAGGAGATCCCCCTGCACTTTTATTTTGGGACTACGGGACGGTATCTCGGGAGATCCCCTTACACTTTTACTTTGGGACTACGGGACGGTATCCCGGGAGATCCCCCTGCACTTTTATTTTTGGACTACGGGACGGTATCTCGAGAGATCCCCCTGCGCTTTTACTTTGGGACTACGGGACGGTATCCCGGGAGATCCCCCTGCACTTTTATTTTGGACTACAGGACGGTATCCCAGGAGATCCTTTGATATTGATATGAGAATTTGTCTACGGCACGGTATCCCGGGAGATCCATAGAACAGTTGAGAAAAGGGCTACAGGACGGTATCCTGGGAGACCCTCGTCGGTATTCTTGTAATTTAACTGTGTTTACTCCGTGTTTTCGGTTCTGTCTTTATAGTATTACTATTTCATTGAGCTGTCTTATTACACTGCTGCGTTAATTAGTTCTCATCGAATTTCTATACTGTTAATATTTTGCTGCTATATTATTTTTGCCTCAGTAGGGCCCCGACCTTTCCTCGTCACTACCCAACCGAGGTTAGGCTTGGCACTTACTGAGTACCGTTGTGGTGTACTCACGCCTCTTCTGCGTATGTTTTTCATGTGCAGATTCAGGTACCTTTACGCAGGCGCATTATCAGTAGCTGCAGGGAGAATTTCGGAGACTTGAGGTATGTCTGCCGCGTCCGCAGACCGGAGAGTCTCCCTCTCACTCTACCCTTAGTTAGCTAGATGCTATTATGTTCTTCCTTGTTATAGACTTTTCGGATGATTAGAGCAGTGTTAGGTATTATTCTTAACCTGTGTTGTCCGTGGGTTTCCGGGTCTTTGGGATGGTTTCAGAATTTAAACTATTAAAGTGTATGTGCCAGGTGTCAACTGTATACATTATTCCTGTTATTTAGTTTTGATTATAAATTCCGCAAATGTTATTACTTACGCAATGTGTTAAGCTTACCTGGTCGCGAAGACTAGGTGCCGTCATGACGTGTTCATAATTGGTGAACTAGGGTCGTGACAAGATAGTATCAGCTCTAGGTTCATAGGAGTCACGGGACACATGCCGGTTTATTAAAGTCTCGCTGATCGGTACGGAGACGTCCGTATTTATCTACGAGAGGCTATGTAACTGTTTAGGAAAAATCTTCATTTCTTTTGGATTCCTTGTTGTGCGATGTTTTGACACCAATTCTAAACTTCTGTCTTCTATTCTCGCACAGATGGTGAGGACACGTGCTACACGAGAGGACTAGACACCCGCGCCCCCTGCTGCTGCCGTCAGAGGCGGGGGCCGGGGTAGAGGTCGAGGACGCGCCCGAGGTGCAACCACAGCACCCGCACGCGCTGCCGCTATGGTACCACCAGCAGATCCAGTTGGAGCACAGGCACCTGGTACACCTACTACAACTACTACTACTCCAGTGCTCCAGGAGACCCTAGCTCAGTTCATGAGCATGTAAACTACTTTGGCTCAGGCGGGGTTGCTTCCCCTCGCTGCAGCCACATCTCAGGCCGGGGGAGGGCCCAAGACTCCCGCAGCCCACACTCCTGAGAAGAGAGTGCTGATGGAGCAGGTTCTAGAGGTTATTCCTGTACTGCCTGCAGTACCAGTACAGCCCGGGGATGGGTCAACTGTCTCAGAGGACGAGCAGCGCAGGCTAGAGAGGTTCAAGAAATATGATCCCCTAGTGTTTAGTGGCCTAGCTTCAGATGACGCCTTGGGATTCTTGGAGGAGTGTCATCTCATTCTTCGTACTATGGGCATAGTAGAGTCTAGTGGGGTTTCTTTTACCGCCTTTCAGCTTCGGGGAGCCGCCTATGATTGGTGGTGTACTTATGAGTTGGATAATCCAGTCGAGTCTGCCTCACTGACTTGGACCCAGTTCTCAGACATGTTTATGAGGGAGTTTGTCCCCCAGAGCCTCAGGGATTCATGGCACGCAGAGTTTGAGCGTTTGCGCTAGGGTGCTATGACAGTCTCAGAGTATGCCATCCGTTACACTAGGTTGGCCAGACATGCACCGGCTTTGGTCGCCACAGTTCGGGAGAGAGTGTGGAGGTTTATCGAGGGTCTTATTCCACCCATCCGGTCCAGCATGGCCCGAGAGTTAGAGATAGATATTCCCTACCAGCAGGTAGTGAGCATTGCTAGACGGATTGAGGGTATGCTTGCCAGGTAGCGAGGGGAGAGGGAGGCCAAGAGGTCTCGAGAGTCGGGTCATTACTCTCGTGCCCGTACTTCATCAGCCGGACGTTATGGTAGGGGTTATTCTGGTCGCCCGGTTTATTCAGCCTTGCCAGCAGCCGGTAGTACTCCAGCTCCACCAGCACCTCAGGAGCCTTATTATGCGCCCCCAGTTTCTAGCGCGCCTCCTGCACGGGGTACCTCCAGAGGTCAGTCTAGTGGACCTAGCTCCAGTCAGTCACAGCCACCACGTCCTCCCAGAGCTTGCTTCGAGTGTGCCGATACACGTCACGTGGTTAGGGGCTGCCCCAGACTTGGTAGGGGTGCATCTTCACAGACTGCTCAGCCACAGCATGATTCTCAGAGTTTTCAGGCTATGGTTACAGCTCCCACTGCTGCCCTGCCTGCCCAGCATGCCAGGGGCAAAGGCCGGAGAGATAGAGGTCGCCCTCGTGAGAGGGGTCGGGCTAGATATTATTGCATTCCTGCTCGCACCGAGGCGGTTGCCTCCGATTCTGTCATCACAAGTATTATTCTGGTTTGTCGCAGAGAGGCATCGGTTCTATTCGATCCCGACTCTACTTATTCATATGTGTCCTCTTGTTTTGCTTCGCATTTGGGTGTGCCTCAGGATTCTTTGAATGCCCCCGTTTATGTTTCTACTCCCGTGGGAGATTCTCTTGTTATGGACCGCATGTACCGGTCGTGTTTGGTTACTATTTGTGGTTTTGAGACCAGGGCTTATCTATTATTACTCGGTATGGTTGACTTTGGTATTATTCTGGGCATGGACTGGTTGTCGCCCCATCATGCTATTCTTGATTGTCACGCCAAGACCGTGACGCTGGCTATGCCAGGTATTCCACGTATTGAGTGGAGTGGTACCATAGATCATACTCCCAGCAAGGTCATTTCATTCCTTAAAGCTCAACGTATGGTTGAGAAGGGGTGTGCTGCTTATTTAGCTTATGTGAGAGATGTCAGTGGTGACACCCCTTTAGTTGATTCAGTCCCAGTGGTACGGGATTTTCCCGATGTGTTTCTAGCTGATCTTCCAGGCATGCCGCCCGATAGAGATATCGATTTTGGCATTGATATGTTGTCGGGCACTCAGCCCATTTCCATTCCTCCATATCGCATGGCTCCTCCTGAGTTGAAGGATCGATTGCAGGAATTGTTGGGTAAGGGTTTCATTCGACCCAGTGTTTCACCATGGGGAGCCCCTATTTTGTTTGTGAAGAAGAAGGACGGTTCTATGCGTATGTGCATTGATTATCGCCAGTTGAACAAAGTTACAGTGAAGAACAGGTATCCTTTACCTCGTATTGATGATTTGTTTGATAAGCTTCAGGGTGCACCAGTGTTTTCCAAGATTGATTTGTGCTCAGGTTACCATCAGTTGAAGATTTGGGAGCCAGATATCTCGAAGACTGCTTTAAGGACTCGGTATGGTCATTACGAGTTCCTTGTTATGTCTTTTGGGCTGACTAATGCACCTACAGCTTTTATGCATTTGATGCACAGCGTATTCAAGCCATATCTTGATTCATTCGTGATTACTTTTATTGATGATATTTTGGTATATTTCCGGAGTCGGGAAGAGCATGAGCAGTACCTGAGGGTAGTGCTTCAGACTCTTAGGGAGAAGAGATTGTATGCAAAGTTCTCCAAATGTGAGTTCTGGCTGAGTTCTGTGGCATTCCTAGGCCACTTGGTGTCGAGTGAGGGCATTCGAGTGGATCTGAGGAAGGTGGAGGCCGTGCAGAGTTGGCCCAGGCCCTCCTCAACTACTGAGATCCGCAGTTTCCTTGGCTTGGTAGGTTATTACTGTCGCTTCGTGGAGGGGTTCTCATCTATCGCGGCCCCTATGACTAGATTGACCCAGAAGGGTGCCCCATTTCAGTGGACAGAGGAGTGTGAGGAGAGCTTCCAAAAGCTCAAGACAGCTTTGACTTCAGCCCCAATCTTGATGTTGCCTACCGGTTCGGGGTCCTATACAGTTTATTGTGATGCCTCACGGGTTGGACTTGGAGCGATATTAGTGCAGGACGATAGGGTGATTGCCTACGCGTCCCGACAGTTGAAAGTGCATGAAAAGAACTACCCTGTCCACGATCTTGAGTTAGCTGCCATTGTTCACGCCTTGAAGATCTGGCATCATTATTTGTATGGGGTGCCTTGTGAGATTTTCACTGACCATCGGAGTTTGCAACACTTGCTTAAGCAGAAAGACCTGAATATGCGTTAGAGGAGATGGTTAGATTGTTAAAGGATTACGATATTACTATTCTTTATCACCCGGGCAAGGCCAATGTGGTTGCCGATGCCTTGAGTCGCCGGGCGGAGAGTTTGGGAAGTTTGGCATATCTACCAACCTCGGAGAGACCTATGGCGATGGATGTTCAGGCTTTAGCCAGGTAGTTCGTGAGATTGGACCTTTCAGAGCCAAGTCAGGTTCTAGCCTGTGTGGTTTCTCGGTCTTCCCTATTTGATCGCATCAGGGAGCGGCAGTTTGATAACCCTCATTTGCTTGTCCTTCAGGACAGAGTTCGACATGGTGATGCCAGAGATGTTACCATCGGGGATGATAGAGTGTTGAGGATGCAGGGCCGGATTTGTGTGCCCAATGTAGATGATCTTCGAGAGCTGATTCTAGCTGAGGCCCATAGCTCGCGGTATTCCATCCATCCGGGTGCCGCGAAGACGTATCAGGACTTGAGGCAGCACTACTGGTGGAGGCAGATAAAGAAGGATATAGTTGACTACGTGTCTAGATGCCTCAACTGCTAGCACGTGAAGTATGAACACCAGTGTTCGGGTGGTTTGCTACAGCAGACTGAGATCCCATAGTGGAAGTGGGAGCGTATCACCATGGACTTCGTATCTGGACTCCCACGGACTGCGAGGAAGTTTGATTCTATTTAGGTCATCGTGGATCGGCTGACCAAGTCCGCTCGTTTCATGCCTGTGTGCACTAATTATTCATTGGAGCAGTTGGCGGAGATTTATATTAGAGAGATCGTCCGGTTGTATGGTATTCCAGTTTCTATCATCTTAGTTAGAGACACTCAGTTTACATCGCGGTTCTGGAGAGCTGTACAGCAGGAGTTAAGCACTCGAGTGGAGTTGAGCACGACATTCCACCCCATACGGACGAACAGTCTGAGCGCACTATTCAGATTTTGGAGGATATGCTCCGTGCGTGTGTGATTGAGTTTGGATGGTCATGGGACCATTTCCTGCCACTGGCAGAGTTTGCTTATAACAACAGCTATCAGTCCAGCATTCAGATGGCGCCGTATGAGGCCTTATATGGTAGGAGATGTAGATCTCCAGTGGGTTGGTTTGAGCCGGGTGAGGCCGGGTTATTGGGCATAGAGATGGTTTAGGATGCGATGGAAAAGGTTAAAGTGATTCAGGATAGACTCCGTGCAGCCCAGTCCAGACAGAAGAGTTATGCGGACAAGAAGGTTCGTGATGTGGCATATATGGTTGGTGAGCGGGTTATGCTTCGGGTCTCGCCTATGAAGGGCGTCATGAGATTTGGAAAGAAAGGGAAACTGAGTCCGAAATTTATTGGGACTTTTGAGATCTTGAGGCGAGTTGGGGAGGTTGCTTATAAGCTAGCCTTACCTCCTAGCCTAGCCGGAGTTCATCCGGTATTTCATGTTTCGATGCTCCGGAGATATCATGGTGACCCGTCGCACATGTTGGATTTTAGTTCAGTCCAGCTGGACAGGGATCTATCTTATGTTGAGGAGCCAGTGGCCATTTTGGACAGGCAGATCAGAAAATTGAGGTCAAAGAACATCGCTTCAGTGAAAGTCCAGTGGCAGGGTCAGCCGGCCGAGGAGGCGACTTGGGAGACCGAGCAGGATATGCGCAGCCAGTACCCTCATCTTTTTGCTACTTCAGGTATGTTCTTTATACTCGTTCGAGGACGAACGAATGTTTAAGTGTAGGAGGATAAAACGACCCGGCCGGTCGTTTTTGGAATTTACGCCCCGATCCCCCATTAACTACTTTCCCTAAGTTCATTTCTACTATTTTGGTTTACCGGGACGTTCGATATTAGGATTCGGAGTATTTTGGGACACTTAGTCCCTAAATGAGAGCTTAAGAGGTGAAAAATGGTCCGTATTCGGACAGTGTGAAGACAACCTCGGAATGGGAATCTAATGGTTTCATTAGCTCCGTTAGGTGATTTCGGGGTTGGGAGCGTGTTCAGAATGTTATTTGGAAGTCCCTAGCTCATTTAGGCTTGAAATGCCGAAGTTTGAATTTTTGGAGTTTCCGGTCCGATAGTGAATTTTTGATCCGAGGGTCAGATTGGAATTCCGGAAGTTGCTATAGCTCAGTCATGTCATTTGGGATGTGTGTCCGAAATTTCAGGTCATTCGGGCGAGGTTTGGTTAGGTTTTTGATCGAAAGCATATTTTGATAGAATTTAAAGTTCTTAGGCTCGAATCCCTGATTTAATCGGGTTTCCGGTGTTGTTTGAGGTGTTTTGAGGATTGGTACAAGTTCGAATAAGGTATTAGGTGGTATTGGTGCTTTTGGTTGGAGTCCCGGGGGTCCCGGGATGATTTCGGATGCTCAACGGGCAAAGTTTGGAGTTAGATGGAAAAAGTTGCAGCAGGCTTCTGGTATTTTTGCTTCTGCGGTCCTGGAGCCGCAGAAGCGGAGCTGCATAAGCGGTTTCCTCACCACAGAAGCGGAGCCGCATAAGCAGCCATCTTTCCGCATAAGCGAAATTGTGCCATCCCAGGAGAATCGCAGAAGCGGTCTCCTTCCCGCAAAAGCGGTCCCTGCCCTCTTAAGTTGAACCGCAAAAGCGGTTATTCCCACCGCAAAAGCGGTCCCTGGGCCGCAAAAGCAGAAATCACTGGTCTGAAAAAGGGAAAATCCAAGGGTTTATTTCAAAGTTAGAAAAATCAATCGAGGGCTCGGGAGAAGGCGATTTTGAGTGGATTTTGAAGAGAAGATCATTAGATTTGGGCCATTTGGAGTTGGATACTCGTGGCAAGGGCATCGTTTAGTTGATTTCGCACCGGTTCGAGGTAAGTGGCTTGCCTAATCTTGTGTGGGGGACTTCGTCCCTTAGGATATGATAATTGTTAATTGAATACCTTGCACGTGAGGTGACGAGCGCGTACTTGAGCTAATTGTTGAAAACCCGTTTTTTTTTACTTAAATACTCGATTTGGATTCTCTTTCATATTTGCCTTGCTTTACTTGCTATTATAGCCTATGCTAGTGTAGAAAAGCATGTTTAATTGATCCAAGCTGCTTATTTGTTTAAATTGTCTTAACTGTGATTACGTGGAGCATGTTAGGCCAGTATTATTTGATGCCTTGTATTGTTGTACTTAAATTTCTGAATATTTCTCTGATGTTGGTTGCGTATTTACATTGGGACTACGGATGCGGGATTCCGGGAGCTCCCCCTTGTTTGTTTACTTGGGACTACGGGACGGTATCCCGGAAGATCCCCCTGCACTTTTACTTTGGGACTACGGGACGGTATCCCGGGAGATCCCCCTGCACTTTTACTTTGGGACTACGGGACGGTATCCCGGGAGATCCCCCTGCACTTTTACTTTGGGACTACGGGACGGTATCCCGAGAGATCCCCCTTCACTTTTACTTTGGGACTACGGGGCGGTATCCCGGGAGATCCCCCTGCACTTTTATTTTGGGACTACGGGACGGTATCCCGGGAGATCCCCCTGCACTTTTATTTTGGGACTACGGGACGGTATCCCGGGAGATCCCCCTGCACTTTTACTTTGGGACAACGGGACGGTATCCCGGGAGATCCCCCTGCACTTTTATTTTGGACTACGGGATGGTATCCCGGGAGATCCTTTGATATTGATATGAGAATTTGTCTGCGGGACGGTATCCGGGAGATCCATAGAACAGTTGAGAAAAAAGCTACAGGACGGTATCCTGGGAGATCATCGTCGATATTCTTGTAATTTAACTGTGTTTACTCCGCGTTTTCGGTTCTGTCTTTATAGTATTACTATTTCATTGAGCTGTCTTATTACACTACTGTGTTAATTAGTTCTCATCAGATTTCTATACTGTTAATATTTTACTGCTATATTATTTTTGCCTCAGTAGGGCCCCGACCTTTCCTCGTCACTACCCAACCGAGGTTAGACTTGGCACTTACTGAGTACCACTGTGGTGTACTCACACCTCTTCTGCGCATGTTTTTCATGTGAAGATTCAGGTCCCTCTACGTAGGCGCATTATCAGTAGATGCAGGGAGCATTTTGGAGACTTGAGGTATGTCTGCCGCCTCCGTAGACCGGAGTGTCTCCCTCTCACTCTACCTTTAGTTATCTAGATGCTATTCTGTTCTTCCTTGTTATAAACTTTCCGGATGATTAGGGCAGTGTTATGTATTATTTTTAGCCTGTGTTGTCCGTGGGTTTCCGGGTCTTTGGGATGGTTTCAGAATTTAAAGTATTAAAGTGTATGTGCCAGGTGGCAACTGTATACATTATTCCTGTTATTTAATTTTGATTATAAATTCCCAAAAGTTATTACTTCCGCAATGTGTTAGACTTACCTGGTCACGAAGACTAGGTGCCGTCATGACATGTTCACAATTGGTGAACTAGGGTCGTGACAATTCTCTCTTGTTATCTTACATTTCCAGGAACACACTTAAATTCAAATTGATGTGTCTCTTTGAGATGGACATGAAATGAAATACTGATACACTTGTTGACTGGACTGTGCATGTATGGACGATTATACTACTGTAGTCAATAAATATCAATAATATGTAATGTGTTGATGTAGTTTGATTTTTACTTAGACGAACAATAAATATAGAGCCTGTATAATTAGGACTGCTTTAGGTTGGTTTGGACTGTGGACTGTTAAGCTAATTCGAGTATTTCTTAAGATTGTATGAGTTTTCTTGTATTTAGTGGTGTTATCTCAACTTAGTGTGAAATTCAAAGTGTGTATCATCAAGCGTTAATTTGATTAGGCAATAGTTTATTATTATGTTAACTCACAAGTACGATCAGGTAGAAGTAGCAGTTGGCGTTAATTGAATAAAACTGGAATATATAGATTTTCAGATTTGTATAATGGCGCTTTTAGGCTTATAATGACAATAGCATTAATAAGTTGCTTTTGCTGGTAGTTGATAATCACTTTGAACAATCCTAATTCACTATAATCATTGGTGTTAGCCATAGCTTAAATAATTGTCAATAGCAAAAGGCTTGAATCGATGTATATAGCCTACAATTGCTACTTAACAAATCTCGTTTGAGCTTGGCTCAAAGCCTTGACTGTTCAGGCTGTGAAAGTAAATCAGTGAGCCAGATTTAATTTGATACTGGATATATGAGCTGTTACAGGCCCAAGCGGTCCAATCCGCGTATAATGAATCTTGGGCTGTTTTGAACCCATTGCTGAAAATGTCCTGCTTTGTTTATTCAGTTATTGGGCTTATTTGGTTGAAAAATGAACTATGGAATTTTGGACCTCTCCCACATGCCAATTAATTAGGGCTATTTATTACTAGAGACAACTTGAGTAGAAAATTGTAGTTTACTTTAGGATTGGCCTTTAAACAATAAATGAGGTGAGCCTCGCTAAACAAAACACATAAATTGCGGGGCCCTCTTTAAATGTCTATATTAAAATACTTAGAATTCGGGACGGGCTGTTTAGCAAATTTCACGGCTTTTCCCAAAGATAATAACACGTTAGTTGCTTTGGCCGCATATTTTAATAACATTACTTTCTTAAATTCGGGCGTGCATTTATGTGACCCAAATCCAAATCCCAATGAAGTCGAAATGTGTCAAAAACTACGGGTGCATTTATGTGACGTGGTTCGAGACATGTTTTCACGACGTTGCAATTCTCTTCGAAAATAATAATAAAAGCGGTTCAAAGCTAAAAAGCATATAAGTTGAAACATGTTTTAAAATCAAATAACTAAGCCAAATATGACATTTGAGCGACCGTGCTAGAACCACGGAACCTGGGAATGCCTAACACCTTCTCCCGGGTTAACAGAATTCCTTACTCGGATTTCTGGATCGCAAAGTGTTAAACAGAGTCATTCTTTTCCTCGATTTGGGATTTAAACCGGTGACTTGGGACACCATAAATATTCCAAGTAGCGAATATGAATCTGTTAATAAAATAAATTCCATTTCGATTGTCCTTTAATTGGAACTCCTTTATTATACCTTTCACGGGGTGTAGTAGCGAAAAAGGAGGTGTGACATGATTCAACATTCATTTAACTAAGTATGGTTCAGCCTTTCAGTATCATGTATTTCAGTATGATTCTAATGTTGAACACCTGTAATTTGACCCTGAGGCCGCAGTTTATGCTTTATGCATTTTTGGACCTGAGGTCGCAGTTATGTATACGTATACTTGGGCCCGAGACCTCAGTTTTTATATATATATATATATATATATATATATATATATATATATTGGGCCTGAGGCCGCAGTTTATTTATTCAGATAAACAGGTTGTTCATCATTCAGAAAAGGGAGTATTCATATCCTTAGTTCCTTTGTTCAGTTCAATTATTAGTTATCATTTCAGTCACTAGTTATCAAATCAGCTATCAGTTTGATTATCAGTTACCAGTTATCATTTCAGTTTCAGTTTCAATAGTTATCATTTTAGTTATAAATTATCAATTCTCAGTTATCAACTTAATTTCAGTTTCAACATTTATAATTCTTTCTTTCAGTTGCTTTACATACCAGAGCAATTCACATGTATTGACGTAGAGTAACAGTTAGACAGAGTCTCAGGCTTTTCATGTTAAGCTATGTTAGCTGCAAATACGTTTCAGAATTATATTAGTATTTTCGCACTTTGATTTATGTCATCCAGACTTTTAGTATATCAGAATGTGTTTATCTTATGCATTCAGTATGTTATGATATCTCATGTTGATTCAGCCAGCCAGTTGGTTCACTCGTCTCTAGGCCCAGGTTCGGGGCGTGACAGTGTCACGACCCTAAACCCAACTCGGTCGTAATGGCGTATCTCGTTAAGACAGGGCCAACCGACATACTTCCAATTCACTTTAATAGTTAAAATAGTAAATACTAAGTCTTTAACAGAAATAAAATGCCAAAGTAACAGTATATGTCGCGAAATTAAAAACAATATAGCCCGACATCGGGTGTCACCAGTCATGAGCATCTAAAACAATACTAGAAGTCCGAAAGTCTACTCCAATACTACATAATTAAATCAATAGAACTAAGATAGATGGAGAATGCACTGGGCTGCGAATCGCCAAGCAACTACCTAGTAAATTTCCGAAGATCAGCTAGAACAATCAACCCTCAGTAGCAAGACCTGTAGCGCCCGAATATGCACACAGGGGTGCAGTGTCACGACCCCGATCCCGGTCGTGATGGCGCCCAATACAATTGCTAGGCAAGCCCGACCAATTACACTCTCAACCCGAGCATGAAGCTCAAAACCAATTATTTAAATATCATTAACAACAATGAAGCTAAAAGATTAAGCTGAATATCACGATAACACGGAATATACTCCCAAAGACCTGGGGGTCATGAGTATAGAGCCTCTAACAATACAGTGTGACAAGACTCCAAATAATACAATGTCTCAAAACTGCGGAAAGATAATAAAAGGGATAGGGGAGGAGTCGGGTCCTGCGGACGTCAGGCAGCTACCTCGACAACTCCGGATAAACTCTGAAATCAGCAAAAGCTCAGCTAAACTCCCGAGGTACCTGGATCTGCACACATGGTGCAGGGAGTAAAGTGAGTACTTCCAACTTAGTGGTAATAAGTGTAAATAATAACTGAGCGGTAAGAAATCACGTAAGAGCACTCCATCATGCTATATAATACAGTACAACCTTTTTAACAAAATAGTAAAAACCGTAAACCTGCTTTAGAAATATCTAGCTCAATTTAAAATCTCTTTTTAAAAATATTCTTTTTCCAATAGTAGGCATATGAATGCGATATCAGGTAGTGTAAGTTCGCACACAAGTCAGCCCCTCGGTCACAACACTCTATTTACAAATAACACCAGGGTATCTGGTACACAATGCAAGAAATAGCATGGATGTCAATGATATGAGAGTGCTAAATGTCATGCCACGTAGTACAAACAGGAATCAATGCATGAATGCAATGCAATGCACATGACCGCTGCGACGTACAGCCCGATCCATTTGGGTACCCGTGCTCACTGTGTGGGTTCAGACTCCGGAGGGGCTCCTACAGCCCAAGCGCAATATCAATATCACACCGCTGCGGTGTGCAGCCCGATCCATCATCAGTACAGAAATGCACATGTAACACTGCTGCGGTGCGCAACCGGATCCACACTCAGTCCAGATATATGCACGTAAGCCACACAGGCACAGTCAAGTTTATCATTTTCAGTTCCAATTA
>MU783189.1:99488-129071 GCA_026770625.1 Nicotiana glauca | reverse complement strand
AATGAACCAAGAACCAGAATATGATGAAGAAGAGGCTTTTAGGGAAATAAATCGAGAACTGGAACACTTTGAGAATAAACCTAAGCCGAACTTGAATGATACAGAACCGGTTAATTTGGGAACTTCTGGAGAAATTCGAGAAACCAAAATAAGCATTCACACAGATGAGAAAACAAGGGATGCAATAATTCAACTCTTGTTTGAGTTTAAAGATGTGTTTGCTTGATCATATGATGACATTCCAGGACTAAGTGTTGATCTAGTGGCGCATAAATTGCCAATTTACCCTGATTGTTCCCCAGTTCAGCAGAAACAGAGAAAGTTTAAGACTAATATCAGTGATAAGATCAAAAAAGAAATAACGAAACAGTTGAAAACAGGTGTAATCCGGGTGGTCCAGTATACTACGTGGCTAGCTAATGTAGTTCCCGTGCCGAAGAAAGATGGGAAAACCCGGGTATGTGTGGATTACCGAGATTTGAATAAGGCAAGTCCCAAAGACAATTTCCCTTTGCCCAACATCCATATCCTTGTTGATAACTGAGCCAAACATGAGATACAATCCTTCGTGGATTGTTACGTGGGATATTACCAGGTGTAATCCGGGTGGTCCAGTATACTACGTGGCTAGCTAATGTAGTTCCTGTGCCGAAGAAAGATGGGAAAACCTGGGTATGTGTGGATTACCGAGATTTGAATAAGGCAAGTCCCAAAGACAATTTCCCTTTGCCCAACATCCATATCCTTGTTGATAACTGAGCCAAACATGAGATACAATCCTTCGTGGATTGTTACGTGGGATATCACCAGGTGTTGATGGATGAAGAAGATGCCGAGAAAACAGATTTCACTACGCCTTGGGGTACTTACTATTACCGGGTTATGCCATTTGGTTTGAAGAACGCCGGGGCAACTTACATGAGAGCCATGACTGCCATTTTTCATGATATGATGCATCAAGAGATAGAGGTGTATGTAGACGACGTGATCATCAAGTCCAGAACTCAGGACGATCATGTTCGAGACTTAAGGAAGTTTTTCGAGAGGCTACGAAAGTATGACTTGAAGTTGAATCCGGCTAAATGCGCCTTCGGAGTCCCATCAGGTAAACTTTTGGATTTCATAGTTAGCAGGAGAGGTATCGAGTTAAATCCAACGAAGATAAAGGCTATCCGGGATCTACCTCCTCCAAGAACAAAGAAAGACGTGATGAGTCTATTGAGCAGGTTGAACTATATCAATCGGTTCATCGCTCAACTGACTACCACATGTGAGCCCATATTCAAGCTATTGAGGAAAGATGCAGCAATCAAATGGACAACTGAGTGTCAAGAGGCCTTCGACAAGATCAAAGAATATCTTTCAAATCCTACAGTTTTGGTCCCGCCGGAGGCAGGGAGACCTCTGTTCTTGTATCTGACGGTCTTAGAAAATTCTTTTGGGTGTGTCCTTGGGCAGCATGATATAACTGGAAAGAAAGAGCAGGCGATCTATTACTTGAGCAAGAAGTTCACCAGTTATGAAGTCAAATACACTTTGTTGTTAAGAACGTGCTGTGCCTTGACATGGGCCGCTCAAAAGTTGAGACATTATCTTCAGGATCATACTACTCACCTCATAACCAGGTTAGATCCTTTGAAGTACATATTCCAGAAATCGATGCCCACTGGGAGATTGGCAAAGTGGCAAATTTTGCTTACTGAATTCGACATAGTCTACGTCACTCGCACAGCAATGAAAGCCCAAGCATTGGCAGATCATTTGGCTAAAAACCTAGTTGATGAGGAATACCAACCATTGAGTACTTATTTTCCAGTTGAGGAGGTAAACACAATAGAAGTAGTCCCCGAGGACGCTCAAGCTTGGAAAATATTCTTTGATGGGGTCGTAAACGCCAAAGGTGTAGGAGTTAGGGCAATCTTGATCTCGCCCACTGGTCAGCACTATCCGGCTACGGTTAGGCTCCGTTTCTTTTGCACGAACAATTCGGCAGAATATGAAGCCTGCATCATGGGCATGTACATGGCAATTGATCAAGATGTTGAAGATTTGTTGATTATGGGGGATTCTGATCTGATTATCCAGCACGCCTAGGGTGAATGGGAGACTCGAGATATCAAGCTTATTCCTTATCGACAGCACGTGGAGGATCTCGGCAAGCGATTCAAATCAATAGAGTTCAGGTACATCCCACGGTGTCACAATGAACTAGCTGATGCACTTGCCACTTTAGCTCCAATATTACCTTATCGAGGCAATGCCCGCATCGATCCCTTGGAAATCCAAATCAGGGAAAGACATGGTTACTGTAATGCAGTTGAGGCGGGACCGAACATCCAGCCATGGTATCATGATATTAAGAGGTTTTTGAAAACACAAGAATACCCCGAACATGCTACTGGAGATCAAAAGAGAACTATTAGGCGGCATGCAATCAGTTTCTTTTTGAGCGGTGAGGTCTTGTATAAAAGAACCTCGGACCTTAACTTGTTGAGATGTGTTGACATTGAGGAATCAGGGAGGATCATGCACGAAGTGCACGCGGGAGTGTGCGGACCTCATATGAATGCATATGTCTTGGCAAAGAAAATCCTTCGAGCCGGGTATTATTGGATAACTATGGAGAAAGACTGCTTCAGCTTTGTTCGAAAATGTGATCAGTGTCAGGTGCATGGAGATCTGATTCATGCACCTCCAACGGAGCTACATCCTATGTCAGCACCCTAGCCTTTTATCGCATGGGGTATGGACGTCATTAGTCTGATTGAGCCAAAAGCTTCAAATAGGCAGATTCATATTGGTTGCTATTGATTACTTCACAAAATGGGTCGAAGCTATCACTCTCAAAGCGATCACTAAGAAAGCTGTAGTGGATTTTGTACATTCGAACCTTATCTGTCATTTCGGCATTCCCGCAACCATCATCACAGATAATGCTGCGAACCTGAACAGTCGTTTGATGGAGAAGGTATGCGAACAATTCAAAATAGCGCATAGGAACTCCACTCCTTATCAGACCAAAGCCAACGGCGCTATTGAAGCAACGAGCAAGAACATTAAGAAGATTTTAAGAAAGACAATCCAGAGTTCCAGACAGTGGCATGAACAGTTGCCTGTTGCCTTACTGGGATATCGCACTACAGTGCGCACATCGGTAGGAGCCACCCCATACTTGTTGGTTTATGGAACCGAAGCTGTGATACCGGCGGAGGTAGAAATCCCTTCGCTCCGGACAATTGTTGAAGCAGAGGTTGAAGATAGTGAATAGGTTAAAACTCGGTTGGAACAGTTGACTTTGATTGATGAAAAATGGATGGCCATAGTTTTCTACGAGCAGTTGTACCAACAAAGAATGGCCCGTGCCTATAACAAGAAAGTACGACCCAGGAAATTTGAAGTGGGATAATTGGTGTTGAGGTGTATTCTTCCTCATCATCAGGAAGCAAAAGGAAAGTTTGCTCCTAACTGGAAAGGTACGTATATCATTAGAAGAATACTGCCGAGAGGGGCATTATACTTGGGCGACATCGAAGGAAATGATCCCGAAGCAACTGTGAATGCATACGCGGTAAAAAGGTACTATGTCTGAGCCTGCTTTGGTGATGTCTTTGCACAGTTGAAATGACGAAGGCTTTTATTCCCGCTACCCAAACACTATCAACCCTTTTGCAAGCCCTTTGAGCCAGTTACCATTCGTTGACTACCCTCTTTGGAACCTGAAAGTGTCATAAAAAAAAGAAAAAAAGAGAAAGAAATTGAAATGAAAAAGAAAAATGAAAAAAAGAGAAAAAAAGAAAAAGACGTAGTTATTTTAACTACGTCTGACTTGATTCCGAAAGGATACGTAGGTAGCCTCTCTGGGGTTCAGTCACACCGCACCAAAAATCCCAATTTCCCGTAAATTGAAACTGGGGCAGATGGTATGATGGTTCGGCTATGAATCCGCCAAAATGGTTCCAAAGTTGTAGTTCTGCCCAAAGTCCTTTTACTCCAAAGACCTTATCCAAGTCCTTCCGATCAATTGGCAAAGGCAGGGAAGTGAAAAACGTCATTGTTGGAACCTGATACAATTCAAAATTGAGAGAAGTAAAATGAGAGAGTCTTATTGGTAAAAACCTTCGGGCACCATGAGGCGACGGGAGTCGCAAAACTAAAAATGAGTGAGCCCGCTTAGCGAAAACTCACAAAGAGTGCTATCAGGCAATGGAGAAAGAGAAACGAGAGAGTTCGATTAGCGAAAACCCGCAAAGGACGCTGTCGGCCGAAAAGAAGACATCTCATCATGAAAAAAGTCCTGGCAAGGTTCCCTGGTTTTGAAATATAGATCAATGGGTTCACGAGAAGCTGGAAAGTTTGTGTGGGTCGGGCATCCAGTCCAAGAAGCATGTCATGTTCATTTGAAGCCAGCATGCACACCCCAGATAAGTCCTTCTTTTTCCCCGAAAGGGACGCTTCTCTTTAAACTCATATGCTTGACTTTTGCATACTTTTCTTTGAATCCCTTTCGGTTTAACTATGATTCCATAACAATTACAAAGAAAAGGTGGTAGTACCGGTTTCACAAGGCTCCGCCTGGCAAGAGTCGAAGAAAATATCCAGCCTGAGTGGTGCGTCAGTCCAATCCCGACTAACCATGATGGTTGATTGCTTCCAAAGTAAAAGACATTAGAAAAGAGAGAAAGTCAAAGGCAAAGGTCTGGAAAGTGGAATGAGGTGGAAAAAACTAGAGCCCACACGGGCGAGTTATCCCGAAATCCTAAGGCTGAACCCGGTCAGTGTGAAAAGAGATTCACCCTCAAGGCCAACAAGCAGCAAAGTTCTCAACGGAAATGGGTCGGGATCAAGCGATGGGAATGATCAAGGCCACAAATCCAACCACCGTTTCTACTAACAAATCGTTCTTTGTTGAAAACAGGTCTTGTTCAAAGCAACCATGCAAGATGCAGGTGCAACCCAAAAAGAAATGAAATGCGCAAATGCTGAAACAGCTTTGCAACAGGAAAAACGACCAAAAATGAAGTTTCCTCAACACTCTTTCATGCATTCTGGTAAATAAAAGGAAAAAGTATAAAGAGAAAAACCAAAGAAAAGAAAGAAGAAAAGAAATAAAAATGAAAATCCCAAAGGAAAATTATGGTAGCATAGGATCCCACTCCTAAAAAAATCCCGGCATAACCCGTGGATCTCCTTGGCATAACCCAAGGAGCTTTTTCTTTCGAAAATCCCGGCGTAACCCGTAGATACCCCTAGCATAACCCAAGGAGCCTTTTCTTTTCAAAATCCTGGCATAACCCATGGATCTCCCTGGCATAACCCAAGGAGATTTTTCTTTCCAAATCCCGGTATAACCCGTGGGTATCCCTGGCATAACCTAATGAGCTTTTTCTTTCCAAATCCCGGCATAACCCGTGGATCTCCCTGGCATAACCCAAGGAGCCTTTTTCTTTCCAAAATCCTGGCATAACTCGTGGATCTCCCTGACATAACCCAAGGATCCTTTTTCTTTTCAAAATCCTGGCATAACCCGTAGATCCCCCTGGCATAACCCAAAGAGCCTTTTCTTTCCAAAATCCTGGCATAACCCACGGATCTCCTTGGCATAACCCAAGGAGCTTTTTCTTTCCAAATCCCGTCATAACCCGTAGATCTCCCTGGCATAACCCAAGGAGCCTTTTTCTTTCTAAAATCCCGGCATAACCCGTGGATCTACCTGGCATAGCCCAAGGAGCTTTTTCTTTCCAAAATCCCGGCATAACCCGTGGATCTCCCTAGCATAACCCAAGAATGTTTTTCTTTCCAAATCCTGGCATAACCCGTGGATTTCCCTGGCATAACCGAAGGAGCCTTTTCTTTTCAAATCCTGGCATAACCCGTGGACCTTTCTGGCATAACCCGATGACTTTCTCAGTATAACCCGTGCACCTTTTCGGCATAACCCGATGATTCTTCCCGGCATAACCCGTGGACCTTTTCCGGCATAACCCCATGACTTTTTCGGCATAACCCGTGGACCTTTCTGGCATAACCTGGCTATTTCCCAGCACAACCTGGATCCATTCACAAGGATACACAATCCTGATTTGACTGTTTGGATATGTGTCACAACTAACTCATGAAATTTTTCTAGTGAAAACTAGGGCAGAAAATTTCGTTCGTTTGTTTGTCTTTGATGTCTTAAGCAGGTTGACATCAAAACATAAGGCACAAGATGATCGATGGAATGAGTCTCCATCCAGAATAAAGAAAAGAAGAAAAGAACAAAAATAAATGGGCTCAAATATTGGAGCCAACAAAGATGCGGATTGCTCGAAATCTGATTGAAGTCACGAGCTCCGCCAATCCCGCTTCGCTCAATGCTGCAGAAAGAAACAAGCACCTATGACTTGCGAGCATCAAGATTCAGATCTGAAGTCTACCAGCAGAATCAGCTAAGACTCAAGATCAAGTTTCGAGAGAATTATAGAGAGGAATCTTGTAACTCATAGTTGATAGGCATAGCTAGCTTAGCTTTGATTTTCCTTTTGGTGTAATAAGGAGGTCAGTAAGTACTAGCAGCAGCAGCAATAACAGTAACAGTAAACCGCATCTACATGGTAGTCCTAGCTACCAAAACTTCCCGAACTACATTGGCCTGATTCCCTTTTAGCCAGGGATATGTAGGAGACCTTTTGAAGCAAAGGTTCGGTCAAATCTTTCAAAAAATGCTTCACACCGGGTACTCGAACGGGCGAATATCGCTCGTATCCGCTAACTTTATCTTTGCGCGAAAACTCTTCGTGTTTCCGGGCAAAGAGGGGCAACTGTGAGCACGTGATTTTTGCCCAATATGAGAATTATTCCCAAAAATTCAAAATAAAATAGTTTTGTGTTTGTGTGTGATTTTTGTGGATTTTGTGTTATTTTTCTCTTATTGTTTGCATTTGTATGTACATTCTTTTTGTTTAACTAATGAAAATACAAAAATATGTCGCATTTGCATTTTTCGATTCAATTGTACAATTAGGAGTAATTAAGTTTTTTGTTTTACAAAAATGAAAAATCACAAAAAAATGTACTTTGCATTTTTAACGTTTAAGGGCTAGTTGTGTGATTTTGTTTTGAATTGGTATTTAATTGTGTGTGTTAATTATTATTAGAAGTTAATTAGTATTTTTATAAGTTAATTGGATTTTGTAATGTAATTTAGAATTTTGGTTTTTAATAAATTAGTAATTAAAAAGAAAAGAAGAGAAATGGAAATCAAAGAGAAAATCGGACCAGGCCTATCCCAAACCAGCCCAAATTTCACCCCCTTACCCGGTCCAAGGCGGTCTATCTCCATGCCCAGCCAAATGACGCCGTTTCAAGCCCCATTAATCCAGGCCGTTCACTCCAATTGATCGAACAGTCAATACCATCCCTCATAACCCATCAATATAGCCCAACCCGTTACCATCTCTCAACCCACCCTTGTATTACCCTAAACGACCCCGTTTTGGATTAGTTCACTTGATCTTAGCCGTTGGATGTTATAATCCAACAGCTTGGATTAGGACTCTAATTTTAATATACCAAATACCAATACCCTACCCCCAAGACCAAATCAGACCCCCTCGCCCCTTTCGTCTCTAACCTCAGAGACGACCCCAGTAACGCCGCCGCAAACCACCACCTTCCGCCACCGAAAATCGCCTCACGGAGGTTTCGGTGGCCCAAATGCCCTCATCTTTACACCATCGAACCCCCATGACCTCCCCGTCCCAACCCCCAAAATAGCTAACCTCGAATCCCCGTATATCTCTGCGAATATCAGATCAAAAGATAGCCAGAAAACCTAATCTATCCAAACGCCTCCACCTTCACACCATCGAACCCCCACGACTCCCCATTACAATCCCATGCTCACCTCCCTTCGAATCTAGCCCGGATGCCTCAAATCTCAATTTTTAGTTAAGAACCCTAGCCGCTGCCAAAAGATCCCCGGTGGCGGCGCCACCTCTGAACCATCCCATACTCACACCCCACGACCTCTTTGACTCCCTCACCCCAAATCCATCCATAATCTCCCTCGAATAGGGTCCAAATCTTTTGAATGGTAAATCACAGCCAGGGCGAGCCCTAAATTTAAAATCTAGCGAGCTGCGAGGACCTTTGGACTACATTGGACTTTAGTCATATGTTTTCTTTACTGGAAACACGCGATTAAAGTACACTTCAGTACAAAGCAAAGGGACGAAATTTTTAGTTTAGTCCATTTGATTTCGGGGTATCTTTCAATACTCTCTTCTTTGTTATTTTTCATGTTTTTCCACCTCCTACTCCATTTCTGTTTTAACTTTGTGATTGAACTAAGATAGTCTGTTTGTATGCTTAAGTTAGAGATTAGTTCATTGCTTGGGCAATAATAACATTGAATTGAACTGATTGATCGTTTGAATATCATTTGCCAATCTCTTAGTTATTTTAATGCATGTTAGTCTCACTGGCTTCAGTTGACTGATCTCAGTAACTGATTGAGTTCGATAAGTCTTGAATTGGTTATAGCTGCATTTCTAGTGTAGGTTTCAAGGGTAATTTGGAAATTTGAGAAAATTGAGAGTGGTCTAGTGATTGATCTGTCAGGTGATACTAGTGGACCATTAATTTAATACATTGTTTAATAAACCCTTAAGGTCAGGAAACAGAAGTCATGTGGACAACATTTTACAGGTTTAAGAGATTTTGAATAGAAAACAGGCTGCCCATACCCTATGACTTAATAAAGAAAGAAAAAGGTCAGTGGTGGTGCTGAAACTGATGTTTTAGTATTCTGAGTGGAGAATTCAGGGAATATTATGGGTAAAAATGGTTTCCTAATGGTTTAAGTGTTTAAACTGGCTGGAAAGAGGGGTGTATATTTTGGATATAAAAGAGAAGGCTGAGGACAAAGTTGAGGGGGTTCTTTTGGGTCTGAAAAAAAAATCAATTTTTTTAAAAGCATAGAGATATAGAGCTTTTGAGGGATTCAGTTCTGGGAGATTCCTTTGAGAGTAAAGAGAGTATAGCAGAACACACTAAAAGTCTGAGCCTCAAAAACATACTGTTACATCGCTTTCCTTCAGTTTACTTTCAATCTCCAGCCTTTAATTCAACACTTTAGCTTACTTTGAATCCAAAGTAACTAGAGTTCCTCTGTTTTCTATTTTTGATATTAAGATTTAAAAGCAGCTTGAGTTATATGAGTATTAGATATAACTGGTCCAAGTTGACTGTGGGCTAAATATGAATTGAATTTGGTTTATTTGGATTGAAGTCTTGTTTATTGAAGGGGTAAATGTTTCTGGGTTCATTTTGGAGTTCGATTGGGTTTGTTTGAACTTGTCTTGGGTTGATCTGTTGGTCCTGCTTGGTTTTAAAGCATTTCTGGAATCATTGGGGTGTGTTGATGGTTGTTTGAAACTCCAAACCATTGCTGATTGCTTTGCTGTGCTACTACTGCCATATTGTTGCTGCTGACTTCTTCTTCCATTGTAAACATTTCCAGGTACACATTTTATATTATCCAGGCATTGTGAAATGCAATGAAGCATGGACCAAACCTATGTTGATGCATTCCTCTTTTAATAGTTTTGCTTGTAGTTTCAGTCAATCAATTAATGCCTAGTGGTTTAGTTTTGATTGGTTTGAGTTATAGTAGACAGGGGATTGCTTAATTAGAACTATTTCCAATTAATGTAGGCTTCCTGAAAACTGTACTGGAAATTGGACTGTATAGTTATAGTTTATGAAACAAAGATTCGATTCTTATAATAGGGACGTGCTGTATTAGGACTGTGTTGAACTGATCTGAGCGGATTAAGTCCGAGTTTAAGTTTCTTCATTCCATGATAGTGATTTAGTTCATTGTAACTCGAAACCACATGATAACCCCATTTGGAAAGTAGAAACTGAGTTGTTAGCGTTAATTTAGTAATATCCATTTAAACTCATCTGAAACAATTAGTTGTCTATATTATCGTGTTCCCAGCCTACTTTGACAATACCTGTGAATCCATCAGTAGCTAGTTGAATAACATAATATGAGCTTTCAATTGGAATGCCATTGGTCAATGCGTCAGTAATCTGAATCGGCCCGTTGATTACCAATTATTTAAATATTTTGAATAATCCGGAGTAGTCTCATGAGTATTTATTCAATTCAAAGTGAAGGTTGGTCTGTTTTTTCATGATTTGGGGTTCAATAACCCATTGTCAAAAGTGTAGGCCTCAATGTCTCAATTAAGCGGCCCGGGTTCACTTTATGCGCTCATGTACTTTGGGCCTGGGCCAAGGTTTGTGGCGGGCCATTCTTTCGAGGTAAATCTGAATTCAATTTTCCTTCCGGTGTGCTTTAACAAATTAATTAGGATTTCTTCTTTTACTTTAGATACAAATAAAAAATAAAAAAATCCTAGTTGCTTTAGGTTTGTCCTTCAATAAAATAAATGAGACGAGCCTCGCCAAATAAAATGCACAAATTGCGGGGCCCTCAATAACTATTATACTAAGAGTTTTAGAATTCGGGATGGGCCATTTAGCGAATTTTACGGTTTTTCCCCCAAAAAATAATAACGCGTTAGACTCTTTAAGCGCAATTTTAATAAAATTACATTCCTAAATTCGGGTGCACATTTATGTTACCCATATCCAAATCTCAACGGAGTCGAAATGTGTTGACAATCACGGGTGCATTGATTGCGAGTGGTTCGAAATGCGTTTTCACGACGTTGCAATTCTTTAAAAAATAAAAATAATAATAATAAAGTGGTAAATAATCTTTAAAATTGCACTATAGGATAACATGTATTAAAATCAGATATTAAGCCATTTATAACAATTCAAGCGACCGTGATAGAATCACGAGATCCGGGGGTGCCTAACACCTTCCCTCGGGTCAACAAAATTCCTTACTTAGAATTTCTGGTTCGCAGACTTTATTTGGAAAGTCGAAAATTTCCTTGATTTGGGATTCAAGATAAATCGGTGACTTGGGACCAAAAGCCAAACCTTTCCCAAGTGGCGACTCTGAACAAAAATTAAATAAATAATCCCATTTCGAATAATGTCACTTTAAATGGAAAAACTCCCATATACATTTATCCCTCGGGGTAGGTGTGCGTAGAAAGGAGGTGTGACACCTCTGTTATACGGGCGGGCTCCCGACTTCAACACTTGAAAATATATGCCTCTGTTATACGGGAGGGTTCCCAACTTAAACACTTGAAAATATATGCCTCTGTTATACGGGCGGGCTCCCGACTTCAAAACTTGAAAATAAATTCCTCTGTTCTACGGGCGGGCTCCCGACTTCAAAACTTGAAAATACATGCCTTTGTTCTACAGGCGGGCTCCCGACTTTAAAACTTGAAAATATATGCCTTTGTTATACGGGCGGGCTCCCGACTTCAAAACTTGAAAATATATGCCTCTGTTATACGGGCGGGCTCCCGACTTAAAAACTTGAAAATACATGCCTCTGTTATACGGGCGGGCTCCTGACTTCAACAAAATAGACAAAACAAGGAAAATTTTCTGCCCCAGTTTGATAACTGTGCACATATTACCAGATATTAATAAGAATTTGAAAATTTAAAACTTGAACTATAACACCTCTGTTCTCCAGGCGGGCCCCTGATTGCTCAAACTTGAATTGCATGCCTCTGTTCTCCAGGCGGGCTCCTGACTTCAACAAAATGGACAAAGAAAAAAAATTTCTGCCCCAGTTTGGAAGCTGATTAATGCTTGTTTTTCCTTTCTGGAGAGTTTCTCCGAAACAACCGAACTTTTCTGCCCCTGTTTCAATTAAAGAAAATTTGTCAGTTTAAAATGCTGGTTAGTTGATGGCATTCTCGCTAAAGGTCTTTCCGCTGCATTGTTTTGTTTTGACTGACTTCCCCAAACCGGCCCCGAACTGCTTGACTTTCAGACTGCCTTTCAAACCCCCTGACCTTCGACGACCCAAGTGGTCTATACCCATGCTGTTGTTTCACACTTCTGACCCCTTTATCTAAACCTTTGAGTTTCCCACGACATTACCCAATCATTCCACCGATGAAACTTCTGGTGATTCCCTGTATCCCACTTTTCATCATGCTGCCTTTAATATGTGCTGACCACACTGTGCTTTGCAATTTCTGAAACTGGTAGTGAGCTTTGAAATCCTTTTTCACTTGCTTTGAACAAGACTAACCTTGAAACATCTTTAGACAGATAAACCCTAGAAGAAAATGAAACGCAATGATTTTACGAGTTAAGGATACGAAGAATCCAAAACTGGATGACTGATAAAAGGGAAGGAAAAAAAAAGAAACTTATCTGATCGGAACAGCTGCTGCCGATGATCATGACATGCATTTCGGACTAATCAGCCCAATCTTCCAACCAATCAACTTCCAATTGCCATACCTTGTTGCCTCAAAGTTTCCATAACTTGATTACTTTACCCAAACCTGACCTTGTTCACCCTGCGGTCCCAAACAATTTTCCACCAACATACCTCTCTCATTTGTTCACTTCTTAACTCACTTTCGCCTCAAGGTGCCCGTGAGGGTTTTCACCACTAAGACTCTCTCATTTCAATTTTTCTCGACTCACGTCGCCTTACGGTGCCCGTGAAGTTTTTCACCAATAAGACTCTATTATTTTTATTTCTCTCAGCTCCCGTCGCCTTACGGTGCCCGTGAGGATTTTTACCAATAAGAATCTCTCATTTTTTAATTTTTCCTGCTTGGACCAGAGTGTTGCCCCTGTCATAAATTACCTTTACCTGCTTGACTTGGCATTTCTCGAAGACTGATCAGAAGGTCTTTCGTTGGACCGTAATGTGGGCTTTTGGATGGGTTAGAAAGAAAGGGTATAAAAGGCTCAAAACAATTCAAAATGGGTTAAAGCTACAAATTTCGAAATCAGATTTCTCACAATAACCACTACTTCTGCTCTAGTTTCTTACTTGGGGACTTTTGAAGTTTTATTTTGGTGTGACTGAACCTCAGAGAGAGGCTGCCTACGTATCCTTTCGTGATCAAGTCAAACGTAGTTCATGTCATAGGAATTACTTTGTTGTTGTGATTTTTCTTTCTCTTCTCTTTCTTTTCTGTTTTTCTGTTATTCTTTTCTTTTCCTTTCTTTTTCTTATTTTTTTCATTTTTCTTCTTCTTTTCTTTTCTTTTCCTTCCTTCCTTTTTTTTTTTCACTTACTTATCCTCCGCACTTGCATTTCTAAATTGTGCCGTTGATTCTGAAAGAGGGGTATGAAAGAAAATAAATAAGGCTCAAAAGGGGTGACAAGGGATAAAGTATTTAGATAGCAGAACAAAACGCCTTCGTCATTCCAATCTTCAAAATATGCCAAATACAACCAATTACAATTAAACAAAGAAATCATACATAGTATCTCTTGACCGCATCGGAATTGATAGCCATTTCTACACATTTTCCTTCCACATCTGTTAGATATAGTGCACCATTAGACATTACTCTGGATACAACAAATGGCCCCTGCCAGTTTGGGGCAAACTTTCCTTTTGCTTCAGCCGGATGAGGCAAGATGCGTCTCAGCACTAATTGTCCCACTTCAAACTTCCTCGGATGCACTTTCTTGTTGTACGCTCTTGCCATTCTTTGTTGATACAATTGGCCATGACACACTGATGCCAATATTTTCTCATCGATTAAACTCAATTGCTCTAGGCAGGTTTTCACCCATTCATCATCATCGATCTCAACCTCCGCGATAATTCGAAGGGACGGGATCTCCACTTCTGCGGGTATCACTACTTCGGTGCCATACACCAATGAATAATGAATCGCCCCTACTAAAGTTCGAACAGTGGTGCGGTACCCCCATAATGCAAAAGGCAGCTTTTCATGCCACTATCTAGAACCCTCTACTATTTTTCGAAGTATTTTCTTTATATTCTTGTTGACCACTTCAACCGCACCATTTGCCTTAGGGTGGTATGGGGTAGAATTGCGATGGGTAATCTTGAACTACTCACATGTCTCTTTCATCAAATGACTATTGAGATTAGATCCATTGTCTGTAATGATCACCTTTGGTATCTCAAATCGACAGATAATGTTTGAATGCACAAAATCCACCACAACTTTCTTGGTTACGGGCTTGAACATTTTAGCCTCTACCCACTTGGTAAAGTAATCTATAGCCTCTAAAATGAACCTGTGCCAATTTGATGCTGCTGGATCAATTGGCCCAATGACATCCATGCCCCATGCAACAAAAGGCCACGGTGCGGACATCGTGTGTAATTCTGAGGGTGGTGAATGAATCAAATCTCAATGCACTTGGCACTGATGACATTTGTGTACGTAACTGATTCAATCCCGCTCCATAGTAAGCCAGTAATACCCCGCTCGGAGAATCTTCTTTGGTAGAATGTACCCACTCATATGCGGTCCACAAACTCCAAAATGTACCTCAGTCATGATAGCTGTGGCCTACCTCGCATCAATGCATCTTAACAACCCAAGATCTGGAGTTCTTTTGTACAATACTCCTCCACCAAAGAAAAACCCGCTCGCCAACCATCGAATTGTTCTTTTTGGTCACCTGTGGCCTGTACCGGATACACCCTCATCCTGATATATTCCTTGATATCATGAAACCATGGCTCGCCGTCAAGTTACTCTTCCACCACATTACAGTAAGCATGCTGATCATGGACTTGAATCTGCAAAGGTTCCATATAAGCCTTATCCGGATGATGCAACATTGATGCCAAAGTAGCCAATGCATCGGCAACCTCATTATGAATCCTTGGAATGTGCCTGAACTCTACTGATTGAAACCGTTGACAAAGATCGTTGGTACGGTATAAGCTTCAAGTCTTATGTTTCCCATTCTCCTTGAATTTGGTGTACCAGTAGGTCCGAGTCACCCATGACCAAGACTTCCTGGATACCCATATCTACAGCTAACCTCAGACCCAAGATACATGCTTCGTATTCTGCCATGTTATTGGTACAATAGAAATGAAGCTGAGCCGTAAAAGGGTAGTGCTGCCCTATTTCAGAAATAAGTACCGCTCCTACCCCCATGCCTTTCATGTTTGCAGCCCCATCAAAGAAAAGTTTCCATCCCGGCTTCTCAACTTGTTCCAACTCATCAATGTTTATCACCTCTTCATCGGGGAAATAAGTCTTCAAAGGTTCATAATCCTTATCAACTGGATTCTCGGCCAAATAATCCGCCAAGGTCTGTGCTTTCATCACGGTCCGAGTCACATACACAATGTCAAACTCTGTAAGCAGGATCTGCCACTTTGCAAGCCTCCCTGTGGGCATAGGCTTCTTAAAGATATACTTCAATGGATCCAATCGAGATATGAGGTTAGTGGTATAAGATGACAAGTAATGTTTCAGTTTCTGTGCAACCCAAGTTAGTGTGCAACATGTTCTCTCAAGATGACTATACTTAACCTCGTAAGATGTGAATTTCTTGCTGAGGTAATAGATAGCCTACTCCTTTCTTCCAGTAACATCATGCTGCCCCAGTACACAGCCAAATGAATTATCCAAAACCATCAAATATAGAATCAAAGGCCTCCCTAGTTCTGGCGGGACCAACACGAGTGGGTTCGACAAATACACCTTTATCTTATCAAAAGCCTCCTGGCATTTATCCGTCCACTTGACCGCAGCGTCTTTCTTTAACAGTTTGAAGATTGGCTCACAAGTTGTCGCGAGTTGAGCAATGAACCTGCTGATATAGTTCAATCTCTCTAGCAAACTCATCACCTCGGTCTTGTTCCTCGGAGGTGGCAATTCCTGGATAGCTTTGATTTTTGACGAGTCTAGTTCAATACCCCGGCGGCTGACTATAAAGCCTAACAACTTTCCAGACGGCACCCCAAAAGCGCACTTTGTAGGATTGGGCTTGAGAGTGTACCTGCAAAGCCTTTAGAAGAACTTTCTCAGATCCCTGAAGTGGTCAAACTGCTTTCTAGACTTCACGATCACATAATCTAGGTACACCTCAATTTCCCTGTGTATCATATCATGGAATATTGTCGTCATTGACCTTATATAGGTTGCCCCAGCATTTTTCAAACCAAACGGCATGACCCGATAATAGTATGTTCCCCATGGCATGATGAATGCCGTCTTTTGTGAATCCTCCTCATCCATTAAGATCTGGTGGTACCCTGCGTAACAAACCACAAAAGAACCAATCTTATGTTTGGCACAATTATCAATCAATATGTGGATGTTCGGTAGTGGGAAATTATTTTTTGGACTTTCCTTGTTAAGATCCTGATAATCAACACACACCCTGGTCTTGCCATCCTTTTTTGGCACATGCACAACATTGGCTAACCAGGTGGGATACAACGTGACCCGAATGACTTTCACCTCAAACTGTTTGGTGATCTCTTCTTTGATCTTTACACTTATATCCATTTTGAACTTTCTCAGCTTCTGCTTGACAGGAGGGAGTGCTGGGTCAGTAGGCAATTTGTGAACCACTAAGTCAGTGCTTAGACCCGGCATATCATCATACGACCATGCGAAAATATCCTTGTATTCGAACAGTGCTTTGATTATCTCCTCCTTAAGTTGCAATTCCAGATGAACACTTATTTTAGTTTCACGGACATTATCTTAGTCCCCTAGATTAACTGCTTCCGTGTCATTTAGGTTAGGTTTGGGTTTTTCCTCAAAGTGGCTTAATTCCTTCCTAATTTCTTCATAGGCCTCGTCATTATCATATTCCAACTCATCATCACACTCAATTTCTTGTACTATTATTTTTGAGTTATATTTGCTTTTAAAACTGGGCCGAAGATTCCTCATGCATGTGATGTCATTGATATCAGCATAAAAAGAACTATACAGAGAAGAAAAGAAAGCAGAAACAAAATTAGGAACGAAGAAAGAAAGAAAATTGCATTTCATTGAATATAAAGATAACAAGGCTTTAACACATCCAATTGGACGGAACATAATATCTCAATTATAAACCCTGGAATAATCCAGACAACAAAAGAAAATCAAAACCCACTACCAAGACTCCCTCCGAGTAGGAAGAGGAGTAGCTTCCCAGTTGTTGACTTTTGCACGTGCTCTGACGAACTGCACATTTGCCTTGCTTGAACCTTCCTCTGCTTCAACCATGTTAACCTTGGTGAACAACCTTTCGATCCCCTTGTCCAAGTCACCATCAGCACCAATCAATTAACCAGAAACTTTTGACAATATTTGCTTTCTTGGGCTGGTTTCGCTAGCACGGATCATCATTACCGTTTGCGAGGGTTTCTTGTGATCCCCTCCCTTGTGTACCAATTTAATCATGTGGGCCTCGTGGTGAGCCGGCAATGGGTTCTAGTTAATAGTTGGTGCATCTGGGGCCTGGACCTCGATCTGGTGAGTGTCAATGAGCTCCTGCACAACTGTCTTTAGTTTCCAACACTTTTCTGTATCATGTCCGGGGGCCCCCGAATAGTATTCACAACTTACTGAGTGGTCCATATTTCTAGGAATGGAGTTTGGCATTTTGGGCTCAATTGGATTCAAAAGACCTAACTGCCTCAATTTGTGAAAAAGAGTGGTATATGATTCTCCCAATGGAGTGAAAGTCTTTTGCTTCTGTAATCTCTCATTTTTAAACGCTGGGTTTGGTCGATGACCTGCTCCGGGGGTTTATGTAGGCTATTGGGGGTGGATAGTTGTTTTATGGAGCTAGGTATGAGTTTTGGGGAGCCGGTGCACGCCATTACGTGTGAGCCGGAGGCTGGGTATAAGTTTGAGCATGGTGGATGGAATAATGTGGACCTAGCAGTGGGTAATAGTGTTGTGGAGGGATATATGGAGTGTATGGGTAATTTTGATGGTGGGGTCGGGGTTGGTTGTAGTAGGGTGAAGGGCCTTTAGATCTGGACCAAGCTCCGGACTCAATGGTTGCAACCTCTTCTTTCTTCTTTTTCCCGAGCACACCCCCAGTGCCCCTTTGGGTGGCCTGGGTGGTGGCGTTAATTGCTGAATAGCTCACGATTTTATTGGATTTAAGCCCTTCCTCGACCATGCCTCCCATCTTTACAACTTCATTAAAAGATTTGCCAATTGCCGTCACCAAGTGACCAAAGTAAGTCGGTTCCAAAGCCTGCAAGAAGTAATCAACCATCTCGCTTTCTTTCATTGGAGGGTCGACCCTTGCGGCCTGCATCCTCCAGTGGAACCCATATTCTCTGAATCTCTCCCCCGGCTTCCTCTCGAGTTTTATCAGTGACAGGCGATCTGGAACAATTTCTAGATTGTATTAAAAATGGAAGGCGAATGCTTGTGAGTCATCCCAGGTATACCATCTACCATGGTCCTGTTGTGTATACCACTCCAAAGCAGACCCACTCAAACTCTGGCTGAAGTACACCATCAACAACTCATCTTTTCTATTTGCCCCTCTCATTTTGCTGCAGAATCCCCTCAGCTGGGCTATCGGGTCACCATGCCCATCATACAGATCGAACTTAGGAATTTTGAACCCTGCTGGTAACTGAACATCAAGGAACATACACAAATCCTTATAGGCCACGTTGACTTGGCCACCTAATCCTTGCATGTTCCTGAAGGATTGCTCCAGGCTTTTTACTTTTTGAAACATCTCTTCCTGCTCTGGGTTCTTAAGCGGATTTTCAGTTTCCACTGGGAGCTCAAAGTGAGGGGTGTAGGAATATGGCTCAGGAGCTTTAAAGGTAGGCTCAGGAGGATAGTACTAGCTGTCGTGAGCCTGAAACAATAGCTCACTAGAAGATCTTTGCAGTGTGACAAGTGGAGGCGCCACAAAGACATGGGTGATTGGTGGAGGAGGGTTTTGTTTGGGTGGTAGAGCTTGGGGAGGGTAGGAGGTGGTGCCATAGCTCTGTTGGTAGAAAGGGAGGGCTGGAGATAAATTCACAGTAGGAGGCTCCTAAGACTGAGCCAAAGGTGGGATATAAGTTGAATTGGTGGGATATACTGGCACCAGCTGCCCCTTAGCCCAAGCCTGATACATTACGGCCATTTGCTGCTTCAACTTACGCATCTCCTCTTTCATTGCGTTAACATCTACCACCTCCACCTTTTTTGATGGGTCCATAATACTGGTATCTGATTCCTGGCCTGTCATGTTCAGCTTGTCTTTTGACTGGGTGTTGTAGGAATGGGTTGCCAGAATGCCAATCAACTAACCACCTGCCTGGACTTAATACATCAGCACAACTTGGTTAGTGGTTAGGGCTTTAACAGATTTGATAATCGCACGTTTGGGGAATGAATGCACCTTAAGCAGTTAACCATTTTTATTATGCATTGGCTCGACTGCTTGCGTCATCCCGGCTTTCCTTATTCCCGATTGCAACTTCTTTTCTTTTTCTTTTCCTTCTTTCTCTTCCCTTTTTTTTAACTCTTGCCTTTGTTTCCTCTTTGTTCTTATTCCTTCCTGTCTTGCCATTGTGTCTTTCGTTTGGTTTCTTATTCTCTCTTTGTTTTTTCTTTTTCTCTCTTTTGTTTTTCACCACATTCTTTTCATTCTCTTTCTGGTTTTTTCCTCTCTTTTTTCTTTTCATTTATCTACGGTCAAATCCTATGGAGATTGCCTACGTATCATGACCCTGCATGAATCAGACCAAGCTTAGTTCATGAAAATAAATGTAAAATAGAAGAAAAATGTTTTGGGATTTTCAATTTTATTGATAGCAAATACTTTGATTACAAGGACTCAAAGCTGACAGATTAACACAACTAACAGACTCTAATGAAAAGACGAAATACAGACTCCACCATCAACTATTCTATTTCAAACAAAAAAACAGACTCAATCCACTGACAAACTCTTAGCGAAAAGAAAGTGCAGACTCAAACAACTAACATATTCTAGTAGAAAAGGAAATACAGACTCAAATAACAATCATGAATACGTTAAAGCTCCTGGTGCCTGCGGGACATCGTTCGGTCTCACCACGGGCCTATATGCAAGTTCCCTTTGAAGTCTGTCTAGGTCACTCATTATCTGTTTCACAAATATCATTACCGATGCAAAGAAGGTGGTGCGAGTCATGTTCTCGCACACTTGGCATTTCCTAGTAATGTAGTGAGCAACGGTTAAGATTCTCTCTCTGATCCTGCCTTTTTCTTGAAGAAACTGCCCTATCTGTTGGGCCCTGGCCTCTAACGTCTTCTCGGCTACCTGGTTTTGTCCTTGGAGTCGCTGCAAGTCCATTTCTAGTTGTGCCAATGCTGTGTAGCAGTGCTCTCTTTCAATCTTGAATTCTTTCGCCTGTTTGATCATTTTGTTCTCTATGGCGATGACCCTTTTATTTAATCCCATGAACTCATTATCTTATTCTTCTTTCAACTGCTTAACCATGCGGGCACGTTCTTCTGCATTTTTAGCCAATTGTTTTCGAACTCTGGATAATTCCTTTTCTGCTTTATTGAGGTTAAAACTGTAGTCATTCACTTTTTGCCTTAGGTTTTCTATATGTTTTGCATCCTTGGCACTCCTAACAGGATTTTCGGCCGCTATCTTCATCTTTTGGATTTGGGCTCGTAAGGCTTCATTCTCTATGGCCAATTTCTTTTTCTCACCCTCATCGGTTGCGGCTTGCACACTATTTTCAAACTGAAGATCTTGGACTTGCTTTTCCAATTCCCCTATTTTAGCTCTGTATTCATTTTCTTTAGCTAATTAGGCCCATTGTTCTTGCGATGATTTGGCAAAATCCTGGAGGTAAGGTCTTTTGGCCGGCCTCCCAAATGCAACTTCCCTTCTATACCAGGCATGATACTCAGGTGACACTTCTCCTTTAGATCGATCCCGTACATAGGTATTCGCTGCTAAGTGTTGACATTCACTCCAGACCTGGCGGACCTTTGCTTCAGGAAACTGGCCATCACGACCAATCTCAACCACTTGGATACTAAGATCGTCGTCTTTTGGCACTATTTGGCATCTCCCGAGTTGCCTTAAAACCCGATACGGAGCATAAGGCTGAATGCTCTTAAGACCCATCAAAAGGAAGTGTGGCCCTGCTGCTTGCATATATATGATTTCATCAATAGGAAACCATCCAAACGTCCATTCTATTTGACTAGCAGTGAGGGAGCGAAAGTATGATGTCCAGCCCATGAATCATTCAGGCAAGCTGACCCCCTTAGTCCTCGTATAAAACTCCTCTATACAGGTTTTCTCTGTAGACACATAAGTCAGGAACTGAGGACGATGGCACAAGTGCTCGGACATCCACATTTGAAACAATAGATTGCACCCCTCAAAGAAGTCTCCTCCGGCTTTGCAGGCTGTAAGAGCACGGAAGATTTCAGGTAATATCATGGGCGCAAGAGTGCTTTTGGCTTGACTGAGCAGAGTGCTGACGATCTCGGCTATTTTTATTTCAATATTTCCATCTATCCTCGAAAATACCAAAAGCCCCAGAAAGACCACCATAAAAGCAAAACATCTATGCTCTTCCCATTTTTGGCGGTTTTCTTTGCTACATATCTTGTTTTCTAGGTTGTTGAACCCTCCTATGTGGCCATATCTATGGTATATGAAGTGTGGAGTGCAAAAGCCATTCACCAAATCTGTGTTGTGGACTATCCTGCTTATCTTCAGTGAGTCTAAGAATCTGTGCACAGCTACGGTTCTCGGGGCAACCAAATACTTGTGTCTTAAAGGAACCTCAGCATTTCCGATGTATCCAGCTATTTCTTCTAAAGTCGGGGTGAGTTCAAAGTCTGAAAAATGCAACACATTGTGTGCCGGGTCCCGGCATGTGACCAATGCTCTTATGATGTCTCCCCGAGGCACAATCTCCAACAAACCGGTAAGCCCTTTCAAATATTTTTTGACTTCATCTTGCACTTCTCCTCCTAGATCGTTCCCCCACATACGCAACTCCAAAGAGATTTTATGCATGATTGAGAAAGGTTCATTTTGAATCGTGCTCATCCTGCACATTTATTAAGGTGATTTAATCACTTATTTAGTCCTAAAAAGGGAAAATGACACTATCTTTTTTTCAAATTTCTAATTTAACACAAACAGCCGGTTTTGCAGATACGACCTTTTAGCACTTCGGGAAGAAGATTTTAAGGCTATTCCCGCTAACAGTTGAAAATGACCCAAAGTGGCTGTTCTCGCAAAAATAGCCTTCCGGCGCCCTTTTAGGGACATTCGGCTTGTTTTAGACAAGAATGGCCTCACCTGACTTATTCATGACAAAATTAAAATTTTTTGTTATTTTTGGCTACTTTTTCAAAAGGGAAGTTGGACCCGATGGGGGTTGCCTACGTATCACACACCCTGTGAGAATCAAACTAGTGTAGTTGGGGCAAATAAAACTAACTATTTTTGAAAATAAAACTCTTTTTCATTGGCAAATACACTATTTCTGAAAACAAGACTTTTTTTTATATTTTCTTTTTTAGTGGCAAATAAAACAAACTAATTTGAAAATAAAACTCTTTTTGTTTTTCTTTTCCATTGGCAAATAAAACAAACTAGTAAAAATAAAAATACTTTTGTTTTAAATCCGGCAGAGTTTCGGCATTACTTGGACATTAGTTTTTCTAATATAGGTAATTAACTCTCTACACTGCTATTTCTCTTTCTTTTTCCAACTTTTCCAGATATTCAACTAGTCAGCATGCGAGTTCGAGACAAATAAATGTACATGCAACACGTAAGATGCATCAGGATGGTCTTTTTCATTTCAGGTTACCTGTCCTAGACGGACCCAACCCCTGTGTTGAGTCCCCTCAGTCATATGCACGTGATGCAAATAAGCATTCCTACTAGGGATCCGATATGAAGTCAAGTTATTCTAGGTTCAAAACCTGGGTATATGTTCTAGACTGTGTACCCGAGCGGACAATTCGAGTCGAGGAGGGGGCTACGTACCGGGAGCCAAAAGGCCATCCGACTTAGTAACTTGTCCGACCTCTTTCTTATTTCAAGGTATGACACTAACAAAATAGGGAGTCTCCACCAGTAAGCACATCCCCGGAGATGAGAAGAGAAGGGTTTCTTCACAGTTTATATACATTCCAAATAATATCAAAGCGGTAAAGCATTTAGCACATTTAGCATGAAACATGTAGGAAAATCAGATGAAGCCAAGTATAAAAATTATTCTAAGCTCGAATTCTCGAACCCTGAACCGAAGTTCTGGGTTCTTGTCCCCAGCAGAGTCGCCCGAGCTGTCACACCTCCTTTTTACATACACCCACAAGGGCGTAAAGGAGTTTTTCCAATTAAAGGATAATCAAAACGGGATTTATTATTAAAAATTTAGAGTCGCCACTTGGGAGATTAATGGTGTCCCAAGTCACCGGTTGAATCCCGAATCGAGAAAATTATTGACTCTGTTTAACATTCTGCGAACCAGAAATTCGAGTAAGGAATTCTGTTAACCCAGGAGAAGGTGTTAGGCATTCCCAGGTTCCGTGGTTCTAGCACGGTTGCTCAACTGTCATATTTGGCTTATTTATTTGATTTTAGTACATGTTTTAATCTATGTGCTTGTTAACTTTGAACCGCTTTTATTATTATTTTTTTTAAAGAGAATTGCAACGTCGTGAAAATACATCTTGAACCACGTCACATAAATGCACCCGTGGTTTTTTACGCGTTTCAACTTCGTTGAGATTTGGATTTTGGTCACATAAATATGCACACGAGTTTAGGAAGGTAATATTATTAAACGCTGTGCCTAAAGCAACTAGTGTATTATTAACTTTGCGGGAAGCCATGAACTTTGCTAAATGGCACGTCCCGAGGTCTAAAATATTTTTATGTAAGTATTTAAAGAGGGCCACGCAATTCATGTATTTTATTTGGCGCGACGCACCTCATTTTTATTTAAGGCTATCCTAAAAGAGGCTACGGTTCTTTATTAAGGGATTGTCTCTAAAATGGCCTTAATTAACAGGCCCAAAGCTTATATCTAAACTAAATCCACAATTTAAAAGAACGAGAGTCCTTAGTATATTTGCTTCAAATCTGGCCTAATAGAAGAAAGGCCAGAACTACCATTTCAGGGACAACCATTCAACCTTGGGCCTCAATGCAGGCCCAATATGGAAAACACGTAAAAAATAACTGGGCCAGGCATCCTACACGTTGGAAATCAATTTCAGATTCGTCCAGTTCACCAACATCAATTCAATTCTGACATTGTGTAATCTGATCAGGTCTAAACTACTGAAACCCTACAAATAATTAGTGAACTCCAATGATTAAACTAGCGTAGTCAAAGCTTACTGAGAAATAAACATTAAACGTACTGTATTGGCACGCTATTTTTGAATTCAAAAGCAAAAATGCTGGAGTTAAAACTGACTTAGAGAATCATTTACATATTTGGTTAAACTTAAGGTTCATGCTCATTTTTAGTCTGCTTTTAACCAATGCTCAATTTAACACACTAACTAAAATTGAAATTTGACTACACAAATACAATTCACACAGTCCGATTAAAAAGACATTCAAATTATTCAAATCTCAACTACTGCTACTACGTATCTAACATTCAAACTATCAAGCCTACAAGTGAACTAACACCAAGTTAACATGAGCCATATATCATTTCTTCAATAATCCAAACATATTGACTGACTCAGTCCTTCATACATCAGTTGAAGCTGGAAAATTACCTGGAATTTGAACAAAATAGGAAGAAAGGGAAGTCAGCAGCAATGGTCAGTGAGTTGAAACAGCAGCTCAAAACCAGATTTATAGACAAATACACAGCGTCAAACAACCCAGAAATGATCGTAGAAATTTTAAACCAGCAGACACACAAACAGATCCGATTGAACCAAAAACCAAACTCGAAATTAACACAGGGATTTCTGAATTTTAGCGACTAAACACCAGAGATCTTCAAGTCAGTTTTTACCTTATATAAACTATAAATTCAAACTAAACTAATATGAGAAAAGCTTTAATGAAACAATATTTTTTGGGATTTTTAAAGGTTTTCTGTTTGTTTTTTTGTTTTTTTTCTGAAGATTTTGGAATTTGAAATTCAAGTTTCTGGTTGAAACTTGTTGAACACTTTTTGGGGGGAATTTTTAGAAGCTCCAAACTTTTTTTTCTTTTTTTGAAGGCACCAAGAATGCCTTTTTAGAGGCAAAGCCTAGGGCTCTTTCAGATTTTTTATTTTGCCCTTTAGTCCCTCTTTTATTTTCAAATTTTAATTATTTAGTCCTTTATTTCCTGACTTATTACTCAAGTTACTGCACTATGTTTTTGTAATTATAACTAAAACACTATTTAGAAGGTCCTAGAAGATTCTATTTTCAACTACCCAATCCTGAGTACCCAAACCACCCCTGAACTTGCTTTGAAATTACCAAACTAGTATTAAACTAAACCTCACCCTCTTTCAGCTATAACCAAACAATCCACTTGACTAGGTTAAAATTTGACTAAATCAAATTGTATTAAATAATTAGGGATTGCTTAACTGAATTAAACACTAAATCAAACCTATCAGAACAAAATTAAATTGCACATGAAGACTTAGAACAATATTCAATTAACCTGAAGAACATTAAACGAAACAGCAAAATCTTAAACTAAAACCCTGAACATGCTTAACCCCATGTGAGCACGTGATTTTTGCCCTAAGCAAATCATTCCTAAAAATCCAAACAAAATAATTTTTTTTTAATTTTTGTTAATATTTGTGGTATTTTTGTATTAATTAGTTGAATAATAATTCATATTAAAAACACAAAATATGCATATGCATTAGGATTTTTTTTAATTTTACAATTAATTCATTTTTTAAACAAATTAATGGAAAATCAAAAATAACATTTTTAGTGTTTTATTGAAATTTATTATAAAATAGATATAGAATTTAATTAGTTTGAAAAATTGATAAAATCAGAAAAAAATAAATACAAAAATACAAAGGAAAAAGAAAATACAAAAATACACAAGAAAGTATGATACAAAAATACAAAGGAAAAAGAAAATACAAAAATACACAAGAAAGTATGATACAAAAATACAAAACAATAAGATTTGGGCTGAAAAAAATCGGATCAGTTATTAGCCCAAAATCAGAAAATGACCAGGCCCAAAAGAGAAATTTATCCGGTCTGCCTTAGGATTAAAACGACCCCATTTAATTGCTCTAAATCTGAACCGTTGAAATATTTGATCTAACGGTCTCATAACCCAGTCCATTTAATAAAAGAAACGACGACGTATTATAATGTCAATCTTGGCCGTTCATTTAGTTAATCCAACGGATGAGGTTGAATCTTCATTAAGAGAAAACGACATAGTTTTAAGGCTCAATGAATTTGAGCCATTGATTTATTTCATCCAACGGTCCTTGATTGTTAAAGCTCTTTTAATATACCAAAATATACGCGAACCCTAATCAGTTTCATTTCTTGTCCTTCCTCATCTTCCTAGCCGCCCCCATATCCCCGCCGGAACCCTACCGGCGGGAGACGGCACCTACGCCAACCACCACCCAAATAACACCCCATAACCGCCATGAACTCCTGATCCCACCCCTCCACTTCTTTTCCCTCGGATCCTTTCCGTTCACCTCGAATATCCCAAATAGTGTCGCCGGAACCCTAACTCCGGCGAACACTAGTTTGTCCAAATAAGCTCAAAATCACACTGTGACATCCCTTAACCTTCCTCAACCTATTTTTAAGAGTCTTGAGCCCTAAAAATCACTGAAATAATTCAAAACGTCAAAGTTAAGGTCTGCCGGCGACCAAAGTTCAAGAAAACAACCATAAGATATCCTGGGTGCTGGAATTTGATTACTAAAAGAAAAAAAAGAAGAAAAAAGGAAGGCAAATGAAGACTGCCTGAATAAACGAAAAAATAATGAAAGCTAAGTTCTGCATTTATTTTTCTTTTTCTTTGCTTGCATGTGTTCTAATTGTTCTTATTGTTTGTTCTTTTTAGCTTTGTTCGTTAACTAGGATTATTGATTATTGATCAGTAGCAATGTAATTTTTGGATATTAGTCTTAGGGTTAAAATAGATTCTGATTTCTCGTATAATTAGATTTTTAAAATGCTTTTAGTTGTTTGTTTCATATGTTTCTGAAATTAGTTAATTTTGTTAATTGTTTGTTTTGTGAATTCTGATTTGTAAGCTTTGAATAGTTATTAGATTGGTTATAGATGTTGGATAATTTGTATTTGATTAATGTTGATTTAGATCAATTGAACGTTGATTATAAAATTAAAAGTGTAAAAGGGGTAAAAGGCATTAGGTCACTTGGTAAATATGATGGGGATTCAGGGGTAGTTCTGGGTACAATAAAAGGTTTAAGGGTAGTAAGCTTTAGGAAGTGGGGGTAATCCGGGTAGAGAAAAATGACAATAAGGTAGATTCCTAAATGAGGTAGGGGCAAATAAGAAAATATACTAAGATAGAAGATTCTAGATAGGTATTTGGTACAATTTCTAATAAATAAAGGGTAGTAGTAGAATAATTAATAAACAATAAGGATACAATTGAAATAAAAGGGGGACTAATGGATAATTTCTGAAGTTTTGAATTTCCCTCCCTTCAAACTCTATAAATAGGCCTCCATAGGCCTCTTTCTACAAGGGGGAGCAATCTGAAAATTTTCTTAAGGCCATTCTGCTATTTTAGATCTCTACTCTCAAAATTCATCATTCCAAAAACTCCAAAACATCAAAAACAGTAGAAATAATTCAAAATCTCACTGTTTCATTAGTTGTAAATCAACTTGAAGTCTATTTGGATGATTCTGATCATTGCTGGTGATCAAATGCTATTGAAATTACATTGAATCAGTCGAGTATTGTTTTTTTGTTGACTTCTACAATTGCTGTTGTTAAATCTGGTGGTGATTGAAGCTGTTGATTGAGTTGCTGTGTTAGTTTTGTTGTTGTTGCTGACTTTATAGAGATCTAATTCTCTCTTCCTTACATTTTTCTGATCAGGTACATAACTATTGACTTCATTGCTGTAGCTACATTGATGAATTAAAACGCAAAAATGAAGTAAAAAATACGAGAAAATATCCTCCTATGTACAGATTCTGGAGACTGTTTGTTGTTAATGAGTTTGATTATATTAGTGTAGATTCAATATTAGATATGAAAACTTGTATTCATTAGGATTTAGTTGAGTTGTATTGAACTATGACTACTGGATTGTTTTACTTTTACAATTAGCTTAGGGATAATATTTGATTTGTAATACGTGCTCTAGTTCAGGTTATAATGAAAAATCTGGAAAAATATTTTATTGAGTTCAATTACCTTGATTAGCTTAGTCTAGCTTTAAATATTAACAAGTAAAAAGAACAATTTCAGGCGTTTTCAGTGGCTTTAATATTTTTCAGTAGCATTGATGTATATTTGTTTTGACTGCAAAAATCATAGACTTATTTGAGTTCCTGTTTCATCACTCTTTAGAACTCACAAATAAATAGATAAACAAACAAATCTGAACGCAAAAGTTTAAAGGTTTCTGTGTTAATTTCTGCGGTACTGTTGAATATACTTAGGATAGTTTTAAAAATTAACTCGTTTTATTCCGTATTTGTGTAAGTGCAGAACAGTGTAAGGCCTACTAGCCTGAGATAATTTTGGGCTTCGATTCACTTAGCACAAGCCCATGGCAATACCCAGCCGGACTTGTGAAGGCTCGAGCCTGTCTAAGGCTTATTATCAATAAACTTTTTAACATCATGTACGTATATTGGGCCTGTTATGAAAAATATATAAAAATACTAAAATTGTTTATATACAACAAAAAGTGTTCATGCAACAAATTAGTTAAAGTTTTTTTTTACATTGATTTAAGAACAAAAACAAAATATAGAAAATTTAGTCACATTAGGCATGGTCCTTTATTAATAGAAATGAGACGAGCCTCGCCAAATTAAATATATAATTGCGGGGCCCTCATTAATTACTTACTATAATACTTAGTATTCGGGATGGGCCTTAGTGAATTTCATGGCCTTCCCAAAAGGTAACAATACGTTAGTCGCTTTAGGCGCAATCTTAATAAATCTTACCTTCCTAATACGGGTGTGCATTTCATGCAATCCAAATCCAAATCCGAAAACGTCGAATAAGAATATGTCGAGGATCCGGGTGCATTTCATGTGATGCGATCTGAAAATATGTTCTTAAACGATGTTCACTTTCTTAAATAAAAATAGTTGATAAAAGCGGTAATTAATTCTAAAAAATTGCACAAGTAGGGTAACATGTATTAAAATCAAATATTTTAGCCAAATATGACAGTTGAGCGACTGTCACGACCCAAAATCCACTTAGGATCGTGGTAGCGCCGGACACCGCTGTCAGGCCAGCCAATTAGATTACTGATTTAAAAATCCTTTTTAAATATATAAAATTCCAAAATTTTCCTTCCATTTCACAAATAAAGAGGTTTTGCTTCAATTCAAATTAACAATAACAATTAAATTAAACCTTTTGAAAACCATCCCAGAACCCGGTGTCACAAGTGCATGAGCGACTACTGATGATGAAATAAAATACAATTCTCTGTCCGAAATACAATGGACAGAAAATAAATAAATCAAGTACAGAAAGGAA
>MU783189.1:65824-92118 GCA_026770625.1 Nicotiana glauca | reverse complement strand
AGTTCAGGCAGCAACACAGGCATGCGCAAATCATACCGAGGCGACGGCCCGATCCAACAGAAATAAATGTGCACTTACCGAGGGTTGACGGCGCGCCTATAGATGCATATATTAATCTGCCGAGGCGTTCGGCCCGTTCCAAAATAAACGCACACAGATAGATAAACAGTCAGGAAGTCATCGTGGGGCAAATATCTAGGAAGAGTCCATTCTCTTTTATTAATTTGCGAAAATGAAGTTTAAGTCTTTTTTTTTTTGGAAAATCTTATCATCAATTTAATGTGATTTAAGAAATCTAAGCCATCAAGGATTTCGCAATTAATCCACATGACATGCTTTTGGGGTCCTAAACTACCCGGACAATAGTATATAGTAGCTACGCACGGACTCTCATCACCTCGTGCGAATGTAGCCCCCACAACTAGGAGCACATAATCAATTTAACTCACCTATGGGGTAATTTCCCCCTCACAGAATTAGAAAGTAGACTCACCTTGCTCCGAAGACTCGCAATCGACATTCTACATCCTTCCGAAAGCTTGAACCAATGCACCATGCACCAAAACTAGCCAAATAATGGCAAACTAATGAGAATATACTCAAATACTTGCTAACAATTCATATTATATGAATTCCCAACTTCGTTTAGTGAAATGACCAAAATGCCCTCGGGCCCACGTGCCCGAAAATTCGAAATTTCTCGAAGACAAAGGTTACCCATGACCTTAGGAACTCAAATATATGATTTTCTCCTAATTCCATACTCAAAATCGTGGCTAAAATCCAAGTTTATAATTTTCTAGGTTTTCAACCAAAACCTCAATATTTACTCTAATTTCCATGCTTAAATCCATATATAATCAATGTATTTAACACAAAACCAGTAGAAATCACTTACCCCATGCTTGATGACGAAAATGACGCTCAAAGCTGCTCCAAAAATCGCTCCCATGGAAGAAAAATGAAATGAAATGAGCCCAAATCGGATTTTTAAAACATTCTGCCCCAGTCGTTTTTCGCTTTTGCGGTCCTGGGACCGCTTCTGCGGTCCCGCTTATGCGGACAAAAATCCGCTTCTGCGGTCACCTTCCTAGGCTGCCCCTTCCGCTTCTGCGACTCCCCGACCGCAGGTGCGGTTCCGCTTATGCGGCTACTCGACCGCATCTGCGGTCCTCTTCACTGATGGCCAAAACCGCTTCTGCGGTCCAATTATCGCCTCTGCGAGGGCCGCTTCTGCGGTTCCATTTCCGCAGAAGCGGAAATATCAGATACCAGCAGCCCAGCCCTTCTTCAAACTCCGAATTCGATCCGCTAGCCACCCGAAATCCACCCGAGGCCCCCGGGACCCCAACCAAACATACCAACCAATCCCAAAACACATTCCGGACTTGCTCGAGGCTTCAAATCACATCAAACAACGCTAAAATCACGAATTACACCCCAAATTCAAGTTTATGAACTTTAAGATTTCCAACTTCTATTTCCGATGCCGAAACCTATCAAATCACGTCCGATTGACTTCAAATTTTGCACACAAGTCATATTTGACATTACGGACCTACTCCAACTTCCGGAATTTGATTCCGACCCCGATATCAAAAAGTCAACCCCCCGGTCAAACTCTTCAAAAACCTTCAAATTTCTATCTTTAGCCAAATGGCTTCAAAATGGTCTACGGACCTCCGAATTCACTTCCGATCGCACCCCCAACTCCAGAATCACTATACGGAGCTATTCACAGTCTTGGAATTCCAAACGGATGTTGATAACACCGATATGCACTTCAAACCAAACTTATGAAATTTCTTCTAAAATGATAACTTCCACAATAGGCGCCGAAACGCTCCCGGGTTATCCAAAACCCAATCCGGGCATACGCCCAAGTCCGAAATCATCATACGAACCTGCTGGAACCTTCAAATCCCGATTTCGAGGTATTTTACTTGAAATTCAAATCTTAGCTCATTCTTTGAACTTTAAGCTTTCGAAATGAGAATTTTCTTCCCAAATCAACTCTGGACTTCTTGAAATTTAATTCCGACCATGCGCACAAGTCATAATACCTGAAGTGAAGTTGTTCATGGCCTCCGACTGCTGAACGGAGCGCTGGTACTCAAAACAACCGGTTGGGATGTTACAGTGACCGTGCTAGAACCACGGAATTCGGGAGTGCCTAACACCTTCTCCCGGGTTAACAGAATTCCTTACCCGGATTTTTGGTTCGCTACTGTTAAATAGAGTCAAACCCTTCCTTGATTCGGGATTCAAACCGGTGACTTGGAACACCATAAATCTCGCAAGTGGCGACTCTGAACCTTTAATAAAAACGAATCCCGTTTCGATTGTCCTTAAATTGGAAAAACTCCTTTATTACAATATCCCTTCTCGGGGTGTAGTAAAGCGGATAAAAGCTTTCTTTGGAAAAAAGGAGGTGTGACACCCCAAAATTAAAGAACTCAGTCACAACTAAATTAACGAACAAATTATTACTACTGATTAAAAGAAAAACAAACAAATAAGGAACAGACCAATACACTGATTCAGACAAATTGATAAAAAATGAGAAAAACTAAAAATCAAATCCTAAATTGATTAATCAGGAAGAAGTGACCATCGTGAAGAAGTAACTAATTTAAAAAAAATTAAAAGAAACAGAGAAAACTTACTCAGCGGAATCCTAAGGTCTTGCCGCTTTATCAGATTTAAAATCCAAGTGACTCCGACGAGATTTGAAGGTCACTAGCGATGAATTAGGAACGATGGAAGTGAGGAGATCACGTGGTGTGAATTTAACGGGATTTGGAGAATTTAGCATTTTGGACCGGGATTTTGATCCAAGATTTGAAAAGTTCCACCGGGATTGAGGGACGGGGTTTAGGGGTTTGGAAAGAGGAGAAGAAGGTGATTTAAGGGTGTAATTTTGGACGGGTTTGGGTGGTGTCGCCGCCGTGGGCGGCGGAGACGGTGGTACTGTTTGGAAGATTCGACGATTTCAGTTGGGATTTGGAAGAAACCAACTAGGGATTTATGATGAGGAGAAGAAGATGATGCTATGGTGTGTTTTTAGGGTCGTTTGGTGATCGGCCGCCGCCGTGAGGTGATTTCCGGCGGCGGCGGATAGAGAGGAGGTCTCTAAGGTTGATGGGGGTTGTGGGAGACGATGGCTTGGGGGGTGGGCACTATTCGACCATTTTATATCGAAAAACCTCGTTAGTTCTCATCCGTTGGATGAGGACAATCAAGGGCCAAGATTAAAGGGTAAAAAATGACATCATTTTAATTAAATGTGGAGTGGACCGGACTGGCATGATTTGGGCCTGATTGGAACGGGATTTTGACTTGGGTTGGGGTGTTTAATTAGTAAAGGCCCAATTGTGGGTCTTTTATTTAAGAAAGCCCCCTTTTCTTTTAATTTCTTTTCCTTTTCTTTTCCAAATTAACCTAAAAGCCCTAAATTAATTCTAAAAAATCAAATTAGTCTGCCAAATCAAATTAATTATCCCTAGTAATTATCCCGAACTAATCCAATATCAAGTTAAATGAAAACTAGCGAAATTCAAAACTACAAATTAAATAATGCCAAAATCACTATTTTTTGTAGTTTCTGTTGTATTTTCGTAAAACTCCTAATTACTAATTAATTCCAAAAATATATAAAACTACACCCTAAATGCAATGCATATGTTTTGTACTTCTATATGAATTAAAATACGCAAACAAAAATGCGAACAATTAACATAAAATTACAAAATAATGAAAAAAATCACTTTGTTTGAATTTCTAGGAATAATTCATATGGGGCAAAAATCACGTACTCATAGTAACCCCCTTTGGTGCTTTGGACCTGAAAAATAAAAATGATAAGGTTTTTAGAGTAAATGGGCACCGGGTAAAATATTATCTTGGAAAGGTTGATGATGGCCGCGTGATGACGTTTCTCCATTTCAAATGATTGGTGATCCGCAACGTACCGTAACGTTTAATCAGGCATTTCTTGGGAGGCAACCCATGTATTTTTTTCTTTTTCTTTTTCTTGTTCTTCTTCATTAGATAGGCTTTGTTTTGTGTTAACTAGTTTTGAAGTGCATGCAGGAATGGGTGTGCATTGCAGGGACTATGCAAGAAAAATTGGCTAAGTGTCACAAAAGTGTGGATCACACAATCACTCTATAGCCGCACAATTCTTTGTGCGGTTTCACAACTAGAAGGCCAAAAGTACATGCTCTCTGGAGATTGGCTAGTCAAATTTCATTAATAAATTGCGGCCGCACACAAAATTGTGCGGTCTGCACAAATGCTGTAGCCACACTCACTTTTGTGCAGACTGCAGAGTTTCTCCAAAGGTCTAGGTAAGGAGTGCGGATCGCACTCAAAATTGGGAGGCCGCACAACTTAACTTTTGAATGACTGGGTCAAAATATAAATAAGACCTCAATGCATTATTCGTAACTTTACACACTCTGACTTCTTGAACCTTATGCTAGCACAGTACAAGTTCACTTAATTCACCATTCTCAAGCATTTCATCTGTGTAGATTCTTACTTGCACCCTTCATTCCCGTTATATTCATTACATCTTTAGATTTTTCAACTTTTTTTAGTTTTGTTCTTCGGTGTTAGGGTTAGTTTTATGCCTAAAATGTCAATACTTAGTCAATGTTGCTTATAATCGTGTGGGTAGTATCTTAAATGTTAATTGGGGCATGGGTAAATAGCTAATCATGTTTAATCGTTAAAGCCATGTCTAATTTGTAAAAACATTACATGAAATGTAAAGCAATGCCACATAAATTTAAATTGTATGGCCACACTCATTTTTGTGCAGTCCGCAGGTCTTAGAGTTAGGGAACAATTATGAATGACAAGTGGGGACTCCACTCAAAAGTTTGTGGTCCGTATGAAATTGTGCGGTCCGCACAAAAGTGTATGGGACCGCAGTGTTAAAGATTAGAAAGCATAGTAGTCTAAACCTCGGATTGTGCGGCCACACTTAAAATTGTGCGGTTTGCACTTTTGGTTGTGCGGACGTATTTTGAAATTGTGTGGTCATCACTTTGCTGTATGTGACCACACTCACATTTGTTTGGTCCGCATTTGGCAGTCGACGACAGCACTCACTTTTGTGCAGTCCGCACTGCCACTTCTGAGTCTGATTTCCTGCAATTGTCGTACCTGCATCTGTAACTTCCAACTCTAGCTGATTATCATTATGCATTGCAGATATGGGTTAGATCACGTGGTAGAGGTAATAAATCAAAAAGCAGGGCAAAATCCTCCTGAGGCCGAGGTCGAGGCAAATGTAAGCTACCACTAGCAATATAGAGAGCCATAAGCAAGAAAGCAACCACCAATAAAGTTCCAAACCTCTGAATCCAGTGAGTATATCCCATCTAGTGAAGCTTCTTAGGTAACTCTGTGCAAGCACTGCCAGATACCCAATCTCATCCCGAACAAGTACCGGGTAGATTCCACTTGAGAGATGAATTCTTTCGCTATTAGTTCTTCTGAGGGTTCAGAAGAGGGTAGCCAAAATTCTGAGCCCTCTTTCTCACATACTCTGGTTGCACCAATAAATATAGATGATGATGTTCTATATGATGGTAGAGGGGGTGATACTATAGGGGGAGGTTTAGAAAGGTCAAAGAAGAAGGTGTTATTGGAGGATCGCTTTGTAAGTTTGACGACCTTTGCTAGATTCAGAGAGTGGTGGCCCCAAAGATCGCTCACACTTGAGTGACAATTTTTAATAAAGGATTTGGACATTCAAAACCTAAATGTTCTTAGATAGTTCCAGGAGTGAAAGGGATGTAAATGGTTTACCCACATTGTCATCGGTGCAAATGAGCACTTGGTTAACGAATTTTACGCTAATGTGGCTCACATAAAAAGGATACCAAGATAATAAATGGGAGAAACCTGAAAGTTAGATTTGACTCATGTGCTCTAAACACTTATGTGGGCTTTGAAGAAGTTGAGGCGGTCCAGTATTTGGAAAAAAATGATTAGGTGATGCAGCTCGCCCGTGGCTAGCTGAGATTTTGGCTGCTCGAGAACCACCACCCCCGTGGATCACAGTAGGGGTTCCTATAGTCCGGGCCACCCTAAATTCTAAAGCCAAAGGGTGCAAACCTTCTTGTATAGCCATATTGATATGTTCTTGAATGAGAACAACCTCCCACTTCCAGGAACAGTTGTGGTGGCTTTGATTATGGCTGGGTACCCGATCAATGTTGGTGACATCATGTCCGCCAATATCACTCTAGCTGTCCAAAAAGGTTAAAGATCATACCGGTACCGGAACTTCTTCACAGAATATTTCAGTGATCAAAAGGTGGAGCTGAGGCAATATGATACAAAAGTAAATTCCAAGAAGCCTTTCTCATGGTACCACATATAGGGTGCTGACTAGTCGAAGTTTATGGGTAAGGCAACTACCTCCGTTGGCCAGTCTGAGTAGCCAACAGTAGTATTTATTGATTCAGTTGTTGAGCCTTTCACAACAGCCGATCTTTCTACTGGGACAACAGACATGCCACCACTTTCTTCTTCTAGACCATCAACTTCATTATCAGTGCCAGCCTCATCCACTTATTCACGGACTACGCTACGAGTCTCCTAAATATTAGTGAGTCTCAACAAGTGGATATAGGCAACTACTTTAAAGCTTTCTGACATATCCAGTGTTGTTACAGCACAGTCTTGTACCCCAATAACACCACAGGTACCTTCATCAGTGTAGGAAACATTAAAGAAGATTCTAGAAAACCAGAATACTATCATGGCTATAATGGTGGCACATGGGAAAGCTATTGAAGATTTGGGAAAACAAGTTAAGAAGATGAGGAAATCTCAGGCATCAAGGAACTCGATGGATAGATTAAGAAAATAAGTTTCCAAGATTGCATCGGTCGGATATCTACCACTGGATTTACTGATGGAGTCAGCAGCAGCAGTACCATCACTACCTGAGGCATCACCGGAAGTAGTTGTCCAGTCTAAAGAGCCAGACCTTACTAGCCACACCGCTGAGGAGATGCTCCAGATGCTCTCCAACCATGTTATCCCTTAGCCAGATGATAATGAGACACAACTAGAGGAGACTGAGGATGCCAAGGATTCCATGCAAACTGAGACCATGTAGGGAGTTCTCTTAACTCTCTACCCTTCCTTGTTCTTATTTTTATGAGAATTGAGGATAATGCTTAGTTTTATTCAGGGGTGATCTATTTTGAATGATTCATTGTTATATTGACATTTGGCCTGTAATAAATTTAATACCCTTTTTCTTTTATCTTTGGTTATGTATATATTCTCCCCCATCAGTTGATGTATATATTCATTTCCCTTTATGTATATATTCATTTCCCTTCGGTTTGTATATTCATTCATCTTATTTTTCGTAGTTATTTCATAGCTTCTTCACTTTGTTTTCTTAGTAGTATAACTTCTTATTTACTTTAGTAAGCTTCTTTTTGATTTGGTAGTTTCTTGTTATGTTTAAGTGAACAATAAGACTTTGGTTTTATTAATTCCATGGTTCTTTCTAAAGGTGGGTTTAGTGTGAATCGGGTGGCTCTTCCCGACGATGGATGGCGTTACAACCTTCTTAAGGGATTGAGTCCATTTTCTTTCTTTTGTGTCTAGGCAAGAATAGTAGTAATGAATAAAAGGGTCTCAAGCATGATTCACTTGGTACCAACACATTTACCTACGGCCTTATGGTTAAAAAGAAAGTTGTTGGTAGAAAATAGCTCTAGTTGTGACCTTTTGACTCTTGTATTGACTTAAACAATCATCGAGTTGTTCAGTCGAGCCATTTGTGATTCTTAATCTTAACTAGGGTTGTTATGGGCCCTTGAATCCATTCACTTCAACAATTCAATAGTGTGAGAGGTGACATATTGAATTGCAAGTCCAAGTACCCGTGCTAATAGTCTAGACCTTGCCCTGAATGTTTTTCTAGGTAAAATTCTAAGTGTAGCTTGGCTTGCGAAATGATTGTAGGCTCTCCTTGATCCAATTTGATATTTGAAATCTTCCATAGCCTACCAATGTGATACACTAGTCAACCCATTTGAGCCTAAGCCTTTTTCTTTCAATAACCACGTTACAAGCATTTATCCGTTTTGTAATGACCCTCTCTTGGCACCCGATCTTTCCTTAGCATTCCTGAGAAACAATTGGCAAACACATAATTTTAGGGGAGAGATGAGGAGTTTGAACGTGATGTAAACGTACAAAGAAGAAAAGGGAAGGCAAAGAAAAGAAAGAAAGAACAAAAAGAAAAACTCCAAAAAGAAAGTGAATAAAGTGAAATAATTGAAGATATTCAAAGAAAAACAAAGATGAAGGGCGTAGAGTAAATAGAGAAAGAGAAAAATGAATATCATGACCAAGAAAGAGTGACATTATGTCCCTCTAATTCCCCCGAGGAAAAAGAAAATGACTCAAAGAGTCGATAAAGTATGAACCAAAAAGAGAAAATAGAGTATTTAAGGAAAGATGAAACCATTCTATTCCAACAAATCCTACCTTGGTCCAAAAACCTTCATTACATCCCAAAAAAACCCTACATGATTTCAAGTTGAGTGATCTTACATTAGTTGTAATGACCCGATAAGTTGTTTTGAATACCAGTGCTCTGTTCAACAGTTGGAGGCCATAAACAACTTCATTTAGGGTATTATGACTTGTCCGCATGGTCGGAACTTAAATTCAGAAAGATCAGAGTTAAAATTAAGTGAAAATTCTCATTTCATAAGTTTAAAGTTGAAGGAATGAACTAGGATTGGAATTTTGAGTAAACGACCTTAGAATTAGGATCTGAAGGTTCCAGCAAGTTCGTATGATGAGTTCGGACTTGGGCGTATGCCCGGATTGGGTTTTGGATAACCTAGGAGCGTTTTGGCACCTATTGTGGAAGTTAGCATATTTGAAGAAATTTCATAAGTTTGGTTTGAAGTGCATTTCAGTGTTATCCATTTCCGTTTGGAATTCCGAGACTGGGAGTAGCTCCGTATGGTGATTTTGGAAATGGGAGCGCGATCGGAAGTGAATTCGGAGGTCCGTAGGTCATTTTGAAACCATTTGGCTGAAGATAGAAATTTGAAGGTTTTTGATAAGTTTGACCGGAGGTTGACCTTTTGATATCGGGGTCGGAATCCAATTCCGAAAGTTTGAGTAGGTCCGTAATGTCAAATATGATTTATGTGCAAAATTTTAGGTCAATCGGACGTGATTTGATGGGTTTAAACATCGAAAGTAGAAATTTGAAGTTTTAAAGTTCATAAAGCTTGAATTGGGGTGTAATTCATGAATTTAGCATTGGTCGATATGATTTGAAGCCTCGAGCAAGTCCATAATGTTTTTTGTAATTGGTTCGTATGATTGGCTGGGGTCCCGGGGTCTCGGGTGAATTTCGGGTGGTTAACGGATCAAAAATGGGATTTTTGGAAATAACTAAGCAGCTGGTATCTGCTATTTCCGCTTCTGCGGAGATGGGACCGCAGAAGTAGCCCCGCAGAAGTGGAGGAGAAGCCGCAGAAGCGGACAAGCATGAGGGCAGCCAAGACTGCAGAAGCGGACCTTGATCCGCTGATGCGGAGCCGCAGAAGCGGAAAGGGAGACGCAGAAGCGAGAGATAGGATTTTAGGGAGGACCGCAGATGCGGTCAAGGTCCGCAGAAGCAGAACCAAATCTGCGGTGGAAAGATCGCTGAAGAAAAATTGGGCTAGGCTAGGGAAGCCTCAGAAGCGGCCTAATTTACGCAAAAGCGGAGCCGCATAAGTGGCTATAATTTCGCAGAAGCGGAAAGACCTGGAGGCAGACTGTCATTTTAAAGTCGAGGATTGGTCATTTCTATCATTTTTCTTCATGGCATTTGGCGATTTTTGGAGGGTTCAAGAGAGGGTCTTCATCAACCATGCTAAGGTAAGTTTTTCCCACCCATTATGAGCTAGATATATCAACTATATACGAAATTAAGCATGAAAATTAGAGTAAAAATTGGGGTTTTTGTTGAAGACCTAGAAAATTATATTCTTGGAATTTAGCCACGAATTTGAGCATGGAATTAGGAGTGGATCATATATTTGAGTCCGTAAGGTCATGGGTAAACTTTATCTTCAAAAAATTTTGGATTTCCAGGCACGTGGGCCGAGGGCATTTTGGTCATTTCACCAAATGGAGTTGGGAAATTGTATAATTCGAATTTTTAGCAAGTATTTGAGTATATTTTCATTAGGTTGCCGTTATTTGGCTAGTTTTGGAGCTCTGCGCGTTGGTTCAAGTCTTCGGAGGAATGTAGATTGGCGGTTGCGTATCCTCGGAGCTAGGTGAGTCTCCTTTCTAATCTTGTGAGGGGGGATTTACCCCATAGGTGAAGTAAATGATTATGTTCTCCTATTTGTGGGGGTCTACGTATGCACGAGGTGACGAGAGTCCGTGCATAGCTACTATCATGCTATTGTCCGGGTAGTCTAGGACCCAAAGAGCATGTCATACATGGATTATAGTGAACCCATTTATGGTTTGAACTACCTAAATCACATTAATTAGTAAATGAATTTCAAAGGGATTAAGCTTCATTTCTTAAAATTTTTAAAGGAGAATTGGTTTTATTTGAATAAATATTCTCCTATAAGTTCTTATTTGACTGATTGAGCATGTACTTTATATGTGCCTGCGTTGCATGGATGATTAGCGACCAGGATATGTATTTAACTGGCCGAACTCCTCGGTGATAATAGATGCATCTATGGTTCGTGCCGCTCGACCCTCGGCAGTGCACAATTTACATTCTGTTGGAGTGGGTCGTCGACCTCGGCATGATTTGCGCATGTTTATCTATTACTTGGAAATTTATAAATGTGGAATTGGCCCTATGTGGCTGGACATAAATTGATAAGATAATAAAGAACAAACTTTAGAAGCCCATGACTTATAGTTGAAGGTGTTTGCCTATTTTCTGGCTTCACAATTAGAACTTTTATACAAATCCATGATTATTCTCGCACTTATAGAATATTGATAATGGGCCTCTAGTGAATGTCGAAGTCGGCCATCTCGTCTCTACCACTTCGGGATTAGGCGAGATACTCACTGAGTACATGTTGATTACGTACTCATACTACACTTATGTGCATTTTTGTTGCACAGGTAGCGTGGCAGCATGGATGACGCTGGGATTAGGTGAGCTGCATCATTCGAGGCGACCGCAGCTAGGGTAGTCCTTTCCAGTGTACTGTATTTACTTTTCGTCCATTGTATTCCGGACGGATATTGCATTTTATTTCTCTTATCAGTAATTGCTCATGTACTTGTGACACCGGGTTTCTGGGATGATTTTCAACGGATTTGTACTAGTTTTTATTATTTAAAATTTGAATTCAAATAGTAAACTTTTATTTATAAAAATGGAAGGAAAAACCGTAGATTTTCAAAAGTATTAAAAGAGGAATTTATTGATGAGTTAGTTGGCTGGCCTGACAGAGGTGTCCGGCGCCACCACGACCCTTAGTGGATTTTGGGTCGTGACATTAGTGGTGATTTACATAAGGGGAAAACTTATGGTACTTAGAGCCGGACTTGTGACATTCTTTTGAGAGAGATAAGCAGACTTTTCACAATACTTGTATCGAGTGTTCCATTCTAAAGTGAGATATGCTAATGCAGAGTATATGAGGAGTTTGGGATCCACAATGACCTACATAATAGAGCAAGCGTCCTTGATGAATAAAGTTAACTCTTGATGCTCTAGTGTCACATCAGTACTATTGTACTAAAAATTCAAATCATTTCATAGTTGATAATTCATACATGTTGTGGGTAATTGTTGGTCTCAATTGATGTGTGTTTGATTCACTTTAGGCTAGCTGAAATAACTCTTGTATTGTGGAGTTTGAAATTACATTGTTTGCTTGAGGACAAGCAAAAGCTTAAGTTTTGGGGAGTTGATAAGTAGGGATTTTGACTACATATTTGCAATCTGTTACTTTTGTTTTAGACCAAAATTGCTTAAAGGTATTCCCGAAAACTGATGAAATTTGTTTGCTTGCAGGAGTGTTAGAATATGAGCTAAAGAGCTGAAAATCAACTCAAGAAGGAGTAATTTTGGACAAGGACCAAAATGAGGTTGAAATGGCACAATGCGGACTGCACAATATTGAGCGCGGCCACAAATCATGAAGAAAACCTCTGACAGGAAGTGCTTTGTAAAGTGCGGACCACACAATTCTAGTGCAGCCATAGAACATAAAGTTCAGAGAGATGGGATTTAAAGGTCAAGAAAAAATACAGACCACACCATTTTTGTGTAGCCGCATAATCAAAAGCGCGGCCGCACTCAAAAATGTATGGTCCGTAGGAGTCCCACAGTGCCAAAGCTCAAGACTAATAAGTGCGTACCATACTATAATTGTGTGGCCACAAAAGCAAGAGTGCGGCCGCACTCATAAATGTACGGTACGCAAAAGCTGAATGAGTGCGGCTGCAAGCCATAATTGTGTGGCCGCACAAACTTCGTAGGGACAATTTCGTCAGATATTTTTAGTTTAGTATAAATAAAAAAAATTGTCATTTTTACGTGAAGTTTTGTAAGTTGGGAGCACCTGAGCCGTTTTTATTTACTGTATTGGGTAACATTGTACTAGATTAGATTTTCTTTCTTTAATCAAGTATTATGCATTCTATCTTAGTTTCTTCTTCAATTCCTTCAGTTTCCATGAGTATCTAAATTTCTAGCTAGGGTTGTGACCCAACCCTAGTGTGGGTACTTAATGGGTGTTTGATTTTGGTTTGTTTGTGGTTGGTTAGTTATATTTAGCCTAGTTCTTGCTTGAAATTAAGAATTAGTGGTTGCAAACATTGATTCATGCCTAATTGACTTAGTCTCTACTTGAGAAAGAGAGATTAAGTCTAGGAAAACTTGGCTAACAAGGAATTGGGGTGAACTCAAGAAATTGATAGCCTCAATTAAAGGGTTGAATCTAGAGATAGTAAGACCCCACTTGAGCATTTTTCACTTGTTTTGTGCAATACTCATTTGGACTTGAGAAAGCCAAATTAGGTAAAATCACTCTAACTATATAGAGCTATTGAGTGGGTAATTGAGTGTTATTTCTATATTACAATACCGACCAATCGAAATTGCCCTAGAGTTTACAACCCATTAGGTAACCACCTAGGTGGAAGTCACGACCCTAGATCTTTTATAACTTGAAAAACAACCAAACCCAAAAATATTATCTCTTAGCTCTAGAATTACAATCAATAGCATAAAAGTAGAAATAGAAACAATAATTGAAAATGTGGAAGTGTAATTTGGAGCATATCATACAGTCACACTAGGTGTATACCTAATCCAAAATCTGATTCCGTATGGATTCGACTCCGACTTGCGTTGGGTTTTTACTATTTCTTCGACTGCCTTACAACCTATATTTGTGGTGTGAGTTTGAGCGACATCAGTTCTCTTTTTCCAGTGAATTATATGTAGTGCAAATTGAGTTTGGATCGCTTGTGGAAGTTGGCTTGACTGTTACAAGGGTAAATACAAGATTTTAAAATGATTTGAGGTATTATATGGATTATGTTACATAAGCTTATGAAAGATTTAATTGAATCCTATTGCGGTATTATGCCAATATGGGGGTGGATATTGTAAGTGTTTAGATGTTTTATTCCTTAGATTTGAGAAAAGTGGGAGAGTCTGCTATTGATATGTCGATTGCACGGTTATGTGTTGTATTGGTTTCAATTTGAGGTATACTTGTGAATAAGTTATGATTTACAGAGGTTGAGATCAGGGATGACTCGAGTAAAGGAACTTTATGGATATGTATTGTATTATGCCATAGGGGTATATGAGAAACATTGAATGATTGAGTTGTTATTCGTGAAAGATGTAGTGTGCATAGGAGTAGGGATTCACTTGGTTGCTTAGAGGTGTGGATTACTTCCTTAGGTGTTTTTGTGCTAATGGGGAACAAGTTGTTCGGTCTTCTTGGTCGGTTTAATTGAGATCTGAGTGGAGTGGAAGACTCTAAAGAGTGGTTCTAATGGATGCAAGATTTAAATGTAACAATTGGGAACTTTTAGTATTTGTACATGTTTAGAAACTAAGATCTTCATTGGAGAGTGTCGAGATTCTCGGTATTTCTATATCCTTATGGATCCTACATTTTAGTATCAGGAAGGTGAAAAAATAGCTTGAAATGAATTTCAAAGGGATTAAGCTTCATTTCTTAAAATTTTTAAAGGAGAATTGGTTTTATTTGAATAAATATTCCCCGATAAGTTCTTATTTGACTGATTGAGCACGTACTTTATGTGTGCCTGCGTTGCATGGATGATTAGCGACCAGGATATGTATTTAACTGGCCGAACTCCTCGGTGATAATAGATGCATCTATGGTTCGTGCCGCTCGACCCTCGGCAGTGCACAATTTACATTCTGTTGGAGCGGGCCGTCGACCTCGGCATGATTTGCGCATGTTTATCTGTTACTTGGAAATTTATAAATGTGGAATTGACCCTATGTGGCTGGACATAAATTGATAAGATAATAAAGAACAAACTTTAGAAGCCTTTGACTTATTGTTGAAGGTGTTTGCCTATTTTCTGGCTTGATAATGAGAACTTTTATACAAATCCATGATTATTCTCGCACTTATAGAATATTGATAATGGGCCTCTAGTGAGTGTTGAAGTTGGCCATCTCGTCTCTACCCCTTAGGGATTAGGCGGGATACTCACTGAGTACACGTTGATTACGTACTCATACTACACTTCTGTGCATTTTTTTTGCACAAGTATATACATACCTCCTGCAGCCTATTGGGCGTGGCAGCATGATGACGCTGGGATTAGGTGAGCTGCATCATTCGAGGCGACCGCATCTAGGGTAGTCCTTTCCAGTGTATTGTATTTACTTTTTGTCCATTGTATTCCGGACGGATATATTGCATTTTATTTCTCTTATCAGTAGTTGCTCATGTACTAGTGACACCGGGTTTCTGGGATGGTTTTCAATGGATTTGTACTAGTTGTTATTATTTAAAATTTGAATTCAAACAGTGAACTTTTATTTATAAAAATGGAAGGAAAAACCATAGATTTTCAAAAGTATTAAATAAGGAATTTATTGATGAGTTAGTTGGCTGGCCTGACAGAGGTGTCCGACGCCACCACGACCCTTAGTGGATTTTGGGTCGTGACAACATGGTATCAAAGAACTAGGTTCTCATCGGTCTCACGAGTCATGAGCAAGTCTAGTAGAGTCTCGCGGCTCGGTACGGAGACGTCTGTACTTATCCAGGGGAGGCTACGGGGTTGTTAGGAGTACTTCCCTTCTTGATTTCCTTATCGTGCGGTTCTATTCCTTTGAGGCTTATGCCTTTAATTCCTTCCTACTCAATCTTATGCGACGCGAACACTTGCTAGAAATCGAGAAATTGAAGAATTGAAATGGCACTAAAAATGTGGTGCGGGATGATTTTCCCGGTATAGTTAATTGGACTATTATAGTCGCTTTTTGGAAGGTTATTCTATTGTTCAGCTCAGTAACAGAACTTCTAAGAGCCTTGAGGCTAAGCATAGGTTACCATGATGCTCATGAGCGATTTTCCACAGTGTTGTTGTGATGGTAAGATGTTTGACCATGTGTCGGGGTAGTGGATGAATTGAAGGGAGGTTTACTCAGCGTGTAATCAAGGGATTCAGCATTTTATTTCCGGCAGGGGAAAGGGCAGTCAGATTAGGAATGGTCAGATGTGGGCTAGTGAAAGTAATGAGGCTTGGCATTTGCAAGCGTGGTGGAGCTTTTCTTCTATGATGGGGTGTCGTGATCTTATTGGGACGTACCAAGTTTGTCGATGTTATAATCTGCTACAATTCGCCTTATGACGGAATATTGTGAAATACTATTAAAGAGGCAACTATCAGATATCGCGAAATGCGGTGGTTCCGGACTGAATCAGTACTGCAAATGTTGACGGCTCAATAAAGATGACCTTTGGAAAGGTTTAAAGTTAGCAACAATGGTGGATTCAAGTTCCACGAAGATAGACTTTATTTAAGGCAACAATTGAGTAGTAAAGTATGAGGAAGGACATATGGGAAGTGCCAGGCGGTGTTCAAATTTCTATAAGGCCAAGTATGAGAAGCAAGGTCGAGTGACCGATTAAGGAAATGAGTCTCGCCAAAGTGGGAGAGTGGCGAGGGTTGCATATGGACTTGGTAGTAAGAAGACTACGCGCCTTAAAGAGAGTTCGGATCGAATTGGAGATTTTAATGATTGATGATTGAAGCCTGCGGGTAAGATGTGAAGTATGGGATATTATGCGACAGAAGATTGATATGGTGGAAATGGGCTGCTTGAAATGGAGGAGGGTGCAGCATAACCCTGAAATTTGAAAGGATGTTGCCGCACATTTAACTGATGTCCGCGATGAGCAAATGGACTTGTAAAACTGGAAGGTGAGCTCGGACTCAGGATGGGCTATTGGTGTCATAGTGAATGTACCCCGTGCAGCGGCGTGGGAAGATGTCGGGAGGTGATTCCCCTAGGTGGGTTATTCCCCATGAGCATATTAGCAGTCGCGTGGTTGGCGAAGCTTCTGTAAGGAAATATATTAGTTTTTCAACAAAGAGATCAGTCGTGCGAATGTGGATAAAGACTCAGAATATGAAAGATGGGGATCTACATGGATATCCCGAGAGATTTTGATAATTGGTGGCGTGAGGCTAAGTCAATAAGAGGTAAAAAGGTTGGGCAAACTCAAGAATGGTGAAATGATGACTTCAAGCTAAGTGGGAGAGTCCCACCGCTTATGGTTGGGCTGTATGATTAACTATTTGCGTGATTTCTGGTTATTAGCATATTGATGTGTTAATTCAGCTACGTGAAAAGGGCCATAAGTAGTAAATTGAGCGGAATGAATTATATTTGGAACCAAGTCAGAGCGAGTGGCGTTCAGCAATGGTCCTAGTGGAACTCAAAAGATAAAGTGTGGTACCTAATGATTTCAAGCCTATGAGTACCGTTAAGAATCAAGCTTTGTATTGGCTTATGAGGAGGTAACAAGAATAATCTATGAAATTTTGACTTGTGGTGTAGCATTCGAAGGATATGAAATGGTCTGTAGGGGTTGAGACAGCATGGTCTCGCGATTTGAGGTCACTCGGGATGAGTGTAGATGGAGTATGTTATGTGAAGAAGAGAGTTAGTATTATTTCCAAAGCACTCAAGGCTAAATTGGAAGAAAAGGGATTGATTAGCCACAGTCGACTTTGTGCATATTGGGATTTGAGATCAGTTCATTCAGCGTGATCAAGTTGCATATATGAGTTGCGGCTGTACGAGTGAGGGTTGTCGGTCGCTGTAGTGGGTGTTATTCAGAAGCCTTCTATTGTTATGGCTTGTTTGTGGGAAACAAATTCTGGAAAGGGTTATGGTGGCTTGGACCACTACTTGCAGATTTGCATATTCTACGGTTATGGGAAATTTACATGTGCATTGGTATGGTTCCCCTGAAGTGAGCAAAGTTCAAAGATCTTATATGATAAAGTGTAAAATATCAACGGTTTTGGGATTATAATGAAAATCGTGTTCTATCGTATGTTGGCACATTGGGTGCAGTGAGTAGCATAGAGATTCGAAGTAAAGATCAGTGTTGCAGCTTGTGTTGACAAGGATGTCACGAGCTCGGTTGAGCAAGGGAAGAGATGAATGATTAAAATAAGTTGGGGTTGTTTTCAGCGTTACCTGAGGTTGGTGTTTTGTAATGAGGACTTGTATCATGGTTAATGATTCTTGATCGCTTATCAGCGTTAGTGTGGTCGGTGGGTTGGAGGTAAGACCCAGTTAATTGTTATGGTAGATTGCGGGAGTGTGTTCCATAGGAAGATTGCACAAATGTGGCACGATGCCACTTGATTGATTAAAGATATAAACCAAGTATGAAGAATTGTGATGATATCATTAAATCAAGAATGGATTCCTGGAGGGCACTCGGATTCTGAGTTGTGGATTGTACTCCGGTTATGATGGTTGTTCTTATTTGCTACGAGGCAAAAGGGAGTTACTATGGACCTTTGAAAGGTTATTAGCCAAGTAGGTGAAATCAGAATTCAGCTTGAGATCAATGGATTGAATTATATATGTGCACAGGGCTTTATATCAAACCAGTTGTGTATGTTTCAACGAGCGTTCCTCATGAAGGGACAGTCGGGGTGTTATTTTGTCATCAGCTATTCCAGATAATGTTGTAATGCGTCGTATGAGTTGTGAGACGGCTTGGTAAATTTTTGTGTGTTGAGGTTCCGCGTGGCGATGATGTTATATGAGCCAAATGGCTCTCGAGATTCAGATTGTATATCACACCTCAGTTGTGCTTGAGTTTTGTAGCCTATAGTGCTATATGTTTCCTCAGGGATGGTGTTATGCACTTAGCGTGCTTAAGATCGAAATTCGATGTTTGTTGTACTGAGCAAATTAGCTCGATGTGTATCTCCTTATGTGAGTTCTACGTATGGATCGGGTGGCACGCCGCCACAGTTATATTATGAGGATTAGGTGGCACGCCGCCATGGTTATATTGTGAGGATCGGGTGGCACGCCGCCGTGGTTATATTATGAGGATCGGGTGGCACGCCACCATGGTTATAGTGTGAGGATCGGATGGCACGCTGCCATGGTTATGCTGTGTGGATCGGATTTCACGCCGCAACAGTGTGACGACGAGTGTAGTTTTCTATATGCCAATTTTGTATGTCCTGCTTCCTATTTTCTAAGTAAAGTCCGTATTAGAGCGGGGGTTAGTTAAATCCTTCAAGAGTTCGATTTCCTGTTAGTGTTGTGTTGGGATTGGTGGCCTATTGGCACATTGTGGCATCATATGAGATTGTGATCGCATTCAGAGTGGCTTATTGCCTGAGTAGTTCGTGCTGGGTGAGACGAGATTATTGGACTTAGGACCAATGCAATTGGATTATGTGAAGTGAATTAAGGAGCTAAGACCATTAGATGGTTCAGAAGGAGGCAATGACTCATGTTAGGGGATAGACCCAATGAATTGTTGATTCAACAGTTGGTTAAGAATTTCGGCATCCTCTCTTCCGCCGTGTCGGTGTTGTAAAGGTTAGAGCAAGACCCATGTAGGTCAGGAGGTGCAATCGGAGCATCGAATTTGTGGAATTTCGATTAATTCAAACAGAAATGTTATTGTGGTTTTATGGGTAAAGTGATGCAAAGCGTGAATTCAGCAGAGTTATGCAGTCATGTTTGAGTACAGCGTACAGTGATTGATACGGTGATCTTATGTTGGAAATAGGCCTGGCATAGACTTCCGGATGTTGGAATTGGGCTCTAAGGCTTATTTGTTTGAATGAATGGGAATATCTTTAGAATTTATCGAGCCAATGTGCTCAGCTAAGTTGTGATAGCACAGGAAGGTGCACGAGGTCCTAAGCAGTGATTTCAGGCTACTTCAGTATAGTTCTCACCACGTTCGAGGATGAACGTGTGCTTAAGTGGGAGAGAATGTAACGACCCGACCGGTCATTTTGAATACCAGCGCTCCGTTCAGCAATCGGACGCCATGAACAACTTCATTTCGGGTATTATGACTTGACTGCATGGTCGGAACATAAATTCAGAAAGACCGGAGTTAAAATTAAGTGAAAATTCTCATTTCAGAAGCTTAAAGTTGAAAGAATGAACTAGGATTGGAATTTTGAGTAAACGACCTCGGAATCAGGATCTGAAGGCTCCAGCAGGTTCGTATGATGAGTTCGGACTTGGGCGTATGCCCGGATTGGGTTTTGGATAACCCGGAAGCATTTTGGCGCCTATTGTGGAAGTTAGCATTTTTGAAGAAATTTCATAAGTTTGGTTTGAAGTGAATTTCGGTGTTATCAATGTCCGTTTGGAATTCTGAGACTTGGAGTAGCTCCGTATGGTGATTCTGGAGTTGGGAGCGCGATCGGAAGTGAATTCGGAGGTCCGTAGGTCATTTTGAAGCCATTTGGCTGAAGATAGAAATTTGAAGGTTTTTGAGAAGTTTGATCGGAGGTAGACTTTTTGATATCGGGGTCGGAATCCAATTCCAGAAGTTTGAGTATGTCCGTAATGTCAAATATGATTTATGTGCAAAATTTGAGGTCAATCGGACGTGATTTGATGGGTTTAAACATCGGAAATAGAAATTTGAAGTTTTAAAGTTCATAAAGCTTGAATTGGGGTGTAGTTCATTAATTTAGCATTGGTCGATATGATTTGAAGCCTTGAGTAAGTCGATAATGTGTTTTGGAATTGGTTGGTATGATTGGCTGGGGTCCCGGGGGCCTCGGGTGAATTTCGGGTGGTTAACGGATCAAAAATGGAATTTTTGGAAATAGCTAAGCAGGTGGTATCTGGTATTTACGCTTTTGCGGAGATGGGACCGCAGAAGCGGCCCCGCAGAAGCGGAGGAGAAGCCGTAGAAGAGGACAAGCGTGAGGGAAGCCAGGACCGCAGAAGCGGACCTTGATCTGTTGATGCGGAGCCGCAGAAGCGGAAAGGGAGACGCAGAAGCGAGAGATAGGATTTTGGGGAGGACCGCAGATGCGGTCAAGGCTCCGCAGAAGCGGAACCGCATCTGCGGTGGAAAGATCACAGAAGCGAAATTGGGCTAGGCCAGGGAAGCCACAGAAGTGGCCTAATTTATGCAAAAGCGGAGCCGCATAAGCGGCTATAATTCCTCAGAAGCGGAAAGACCTGGAGGCAGACTGTCATTTTAAAGTCAAGGATTGGCCATTTCTATCATTTTTCTTCATGGCATTTGGCAATTTTTGGAGGGTTCAAGAGAGGATCTTCATCAACCATACTAAGGTAAGTTTTTCCCACCCATTATGAGCTAGATATATCAATTATATACGGATTTAAGCATGGAAATTAGAGTAAAAATTGGGGTTTTGGTTGAAGACCTAGAAAAATATATTCTTGGAATTTAGCCACGAATTTGAGCACGGAATTAGAAGTAGATCATATATTTGAGTCCGTAAGGTCATGGGTAAACTTTATCTTCGATAATTTTTGGATTCCGGGCACTTGTGCCCGAGGGCATTTTGGTCATTTTACCAAACGGAGTTGGGAAATTGTATAATTCGAATTGTTAGCAAGTATTTGAGTATATTCTAATTAGGTTGCTGTTATTTGGCTAGTTTTGGAGCTCTGTGCGTTGGTCAAGTCTTCGGAAGAATGTAGATTGCCGGTTGCGGATCTTCGGAGCGAGCTGAGTCTCCTTTCTAATCATGTGAGGGGGTATTTACCCCATAGGTGAAGTAAATGATTATGTGCTCCTATTTGTGGGGGGACTACGTATGCACGAGGTGACGAGAGTCCGTGCGTAGCTACTATCATGCTATTGTCCGGGTAGTCTAGGACCCAAAGAGCATGTCATACATGGATTATAGTGAACCCATTTATGGTTTGAACTGTCTAAATCACATTAATTAGTAAATGAATTTCAAAGGGATTAAGCTTCATTTCTTAAAATTGTTAAAGGAGAATTGGTTTTATTTGAATAAATATTCCCCGATAAGTTCTTATTTGACTGATTGAGCATGTACTTTATGTGTGCCTGAGTCACATGGATGATTAGCGAGCAGGATATGTATTTAATTATGGAACTGGCCGAACGCCTCGGTGATAATAGATGCATCTATGGTTCATGCCGCTCGACCCTCGGCAGTGTACAATTTACATTCTGTTGGAGCGGGCCGTCGACCTCGGCATGATTTGCGCATGTTTATCAGTTACTTGGAGATTTGTAAATGTGGAATTGGCCCTATGTGGCTGGACATAAATTGATAAGATAATAAAGAACACACTTTAGAAGCCCTTGACTTATTATTGAAGGTGTTTGCCTATTTTCTGGCTTCACAATCAGAACTTTTATACAAATCCATGATTATTCTCGCACTTATAGAATATTGATAATGGGCCTCTAGTGAGTGTCGAAGTCGGCCATCTCGTCTTTACCACTTCGGGATTAGGCGGGATACTCACTGAGTACACGTTGATTACGTACTCATACTATACTTATGTGCATTTTTGTTGCACAGGTATATACATACCTCCAGCAGCCTATTAGGCGTGGCAGCATGGATGACGCTGGGATTAGGTGAGCTGCATAATTTGAGGCGACCGCAGCTAGGGTAGTCCTTTCCAGTGTACTGTATTTACTTTTCGTCCATTGTATTCCGGACGGATATTGCATTTTATTTCTCTTATCAGTAGTTGCTCATGTACTTGTTACACCGGGTTTCTGGGATGGTTTTCAACGGATTTGTACTAGTTGTTATTATTTAAAATTTGAATTCAAATAGTAAACTTTTATTTATAAAAATGGAAGGAAAAACCGTAGATTTTCAAAAGTATTAAAAGAGGAATTTATTGATGAGTTAGTTGGCTGGCCTGACAGAGGTGTCCGGCGCCACCACGACCCTTAGTGGATTTTGGGTCGTGACATTAGTGGTGATTTACATAAGGAGAAAACTTATGGTACTTAGAGCCGGACTTGTGACATTCTTTTGAGAGAGATGAGCAGACTTTTCACAATACTTGTATCGAGTGTTCCATTCTAAAGTGAGATATGCTAATGGAGAGTATATGAGGAGTTTGGGATCCACAATGACCTACATAATAGAGCAAGCGTCCTTGATAAATAAAGTTAACTCTTGATTCTCTAGTGTCACATCAGTACTATTGTACTAAAAAGTCAAATCATTTCATAGTTGATAATTCATACATGTTGTGGGTAACTGTTGGTCTCAATTGATGTGTGTTTTATTCACTTTAGGCTAGCTGAAATAACTCTTGTATTGTGGAGTTGGGAATTACGTTGTTTGCTTGAGGACAAGCAAAAGCTTAAGTTTTGGGGAGTTGATAAGTAGGGATTTTGACTACATATTTGCAATCTTTTACTTTTGTTTTAGACCAAAATTGCTTAAAGGTATTCCCGAAAACTGATGAAATTTGTTTGCTTGCAGGAGTGTTAGAATATGAGCTAAAGAGCTTAAAATCAACTCAAGAAGGAGTAATTTTGGACAAGGACCAAAATGAGGTTGAAATGGCACAATGTGGACTGCACAATATTTAGCGCGGCCACAAATCATGAAGAAAGCCTCTGACAGGAAGTGCTTTGTAAAGTGCGGACCGCATAATTCTAGTGCAGCCATAGAACATAAAGTTCAGAGAGATGGGATTTAAAGGTCAAGAAAAAATACAGACCACACCATTTTTGTGTAGCCGCATAATCAAAAGCGCGGCCGCACTCAAAAATGTATGGTCCGTAGGAGTCCCACAGTGCCAAAGCTCAAGACTAATATGTGCGTACCACACTATAATTGCGTGGACACAGAAGCAAGAGTGCGGCCGCACTCATAAATGTACGGTACGCAAAAGTTGAATGAGTGCGGCTGCAAGCCATAATTGTGTGGCCGCACAAACTTCGTAGGGACAATTTCGTCAGATATTTTTAGTTTAGTATAAATAAAAAAAATTGTCATTTTTACGTGAAGTTTTGTAAGTTTGGAGCACCTGAGCCGTTTTTATTTACTATATTGGGTAACATTGTACTAGATTAGATTTTCTTTCTTTAATCAAGTATTATGCATTCTATCTTAGTTTCTTCTTCAATTCCTTCAGTTTCCATGAGTATCTAAATTTCTAGCTAGGGTTGTGACCCAACCCTAGTGTGGGTACTTAATGGGTGTTTGATTTTGGGTTTGTTTGTGATTGGTTAGATATATTTAGCCTAGTTCTTGCTTGAAAATAAGAATTAGTGGTTGCAAACATTGATTCATGCCTAATTGACTTAGTCTCTACTTGAGCAAGAGAGATTAAGTCTAGGAAAACTTGGCTAACAAGGAATTGGGGTGAACTCAAGAAATTGATAGCCTCAATTAAAGGGTTGAATCTAGAGATAGTAAGACCCCACTTGAGCATTTTTCACTTGTTTTGTGCAATACTCATTTGGACTTGAGAAAGCCAAATTGGGCAAAATCACTTTAACTATATAGAGCTATTGAGTGGGTAATTGAGTGTGATTTCTATATTACAATACCGACCAATCGAACTTGCCCTAGAGTTTACAACCAATTAGGTAACCACTTAGGTGGATGTCACGACCCTAGATCTTTTATAACTTGAAAAACAATCAAACCCAAAAATATTATCTCTTAGCTATAGAATTACAATCAATAGCATAAAAGTAAAAATAGAAACAATAATTGAAAATGTGGAAGTATAATTTGGAGCATATCATACAGTCACACTAGGTGTATACCTAATCAATAATCTGACTCCGTATGGATTCGACTCCGACTTGCGTTGGGTTTCTACTATTTCTTCGATCGCCTTACAACCTATATTTGTGGTGTGAGTTTGGGCGGCATCTGTTCTCTTATTCCAGTGAATTATATGTAGTGCAAATTGAGTTTCGATCGCTTGTGGAAGTTGGCTTGACTGTTACAAGGGCAAATATAATATTTTAAAATGATTTGAGGTATTATGTGGATTATGTTACATAAGCTTATGAAAGATTTAATTGAATCCTATTGCGGTATTATGCCAATATGGGGGTGGATATTGTAAGTGTTTAGATGTTTTATTCCTTAGATTTGAGAAAAGTGGGAGAGTCTGCTATTGATATGTTCATTGCACGGTTATGTGTTGTATTGGTTTCAGTTTGAGGTATACTTGTGAATAAGTTATGATTTACAGAGGTTGAGATCAAGGATGACTCGAGTAAAGGAACTTTCTGGATATGTGTTGTATTATGCTATAAGGGTATATGAGAAACATTGAATGATTGAGTTGTTATTCGTGAAAGATGTAGTGTGCATAGGAGTAGGGATTCACTTGGTTGCTTAGAGGTGTGGATTACTTCCTTAGGTGTTTTTGTGCTAATGGGGAACAAGTTGTTCGGTCTGCTTGGTCGGTTTAATTGAGATCTGAGTAGAGTGGAAGACTCTAAAGAGTGGTTCTAATGGATGCAAGATTTAAATGTAACAATTGGGAACTTTTAGGATTTGTACATGGTTAGAAACTAAGATCTTCATTGGAGAGTGTCGAGATTCTCGGTATTTCTATATCCTTATGGATCCTACATTTCAGTATCAGGAAGGGGAAAGAATAGCTTGAAATGCGTAGGAGGTCTCTTCGGAGTGAGTATCTCGGTTGTGGTATTTCAGGGTGCTTAAGAGAGTGTTTAGCAGATTATGGGCTTAAAGGAATATGGTTTTATGATAGTGTCTCGTATGGTGAGTTTTGTCTGAGGATTGTAGTATTATGGTGAGGAGAAATATCCATTTCAAGGTAATTTAGAAGGAACTAGAAGTTATATGACAGCTTGTAGTAGGTTGGATCAATACATTAATGGATAAAATTGGTTCCTTGGGTACTTATGATGTGGCTAGTCTCTACATGTGTCTCGTGGTAATGCTTTTGGATTTTTGGTGACCTGCATGGCTTGGTTTAGTTAGAGAGAATTAGTTTTGATGGCTTGATTATGTCCAAATGGGTTTCAAAGAGTTCTCAATGGTTTTTACCACGGTTCGAGGACTATATTTCCTACTGGCGTGAGGAGCATGGTGTATAGTGATTTTTTTCCTTGATGAAATCAAATGGAAGGTCCTTGGCTAATTGAGTATGTAGTTGCTTGTGACTCGTAGTGGATTATGAAGTTCGCGTATTTTTCATATGATGGCATGGTATATGCGGTGTGTTGTGTGGGATTGAGATTTGCATGAGTGAGGTCACAGTTCAGTTTTGAACGGAAGGTCATGAAATTCTTAGGCATCATGGTCAGTTTTAAATGACTAGGTAAATGATATTACTATTTGGTATGGCTTGAAAAGGGTGGCAAACGGTCCGGGCCCGGGCCTAAACGGGCTTCGTGGGCCGGTTCTATGTGGGCTGTTGGATGTAACCGGACCGGGACCAGGACCACAAACTAATAGTCTCGGGCTAAGTGGGGCAGGCCCGAGCCTAAATGGCCTATTTTTTTAAAACTTTTTTATCTAAGGCATTTTCTTGTAAATTATATATGCGGGCCTAAGTGGACCTGTTTTTTTAATTTTTTTTATTTAAAGTAGTTTCTTGTAAATTATATTATATAGTTGTGACTTAAAAATTTTTAATTCAAATTTAAAAGATAAAATATTGTAAAATGATATTCAAAGGAATGCATTATAATTTTTATTATTATGACATTAACAAAACATGGCCCAATCATTCTTAGTCTTCCCCC